>JACM01027867.1:0-35338 GCA_000787095.1 Periophthalmodon schlosseri | reverse complement strand
TGCTATAAAGAGCATTTTTACACCAAATTATATTAAATACAATTTTTAAAATATGGAACGCTTGTCCCACCATAGTCTCACCATAGTGGGAAACACTGCATATGTATAATCTAATTTAGTAGCTAACTAAGAAGGAAACTTTTTAGCATTGCCGTCAGTAGTAATAATGCCTCAATGACCATTTTTAGTGTTCAAATTTGTGATTACAATTTTGCAATGATCTTATTTCACAAGTAATATAAGCTTAGATACATAAAACAATATTAATAAAAAATGTATCTAATTAATTTTTTTATGAAAGGGAGGAGATATTAGTGACATTAGTGTCAATGTTTTTATTTTGAATATTGCAAGATAATTTTTACTATTGTAGCATTTACTGACACAATGGGAAGAAAAAAAATATACTAAAAATAAAAAAAATAATAATAAAAATTACAATAGGGCCATGGTTTGATGAATTCATAAAACAACATTAAGTGACATTACAATCCTTATACCTTAAATAAAGATAAGAACTAGACTAGAACATGATCAATTGTGTATAATAAAATTGTATTACAACAATGCAAAATCTTCCTTGTTGTTCATAAATAATGTTTATAGATATATTCATTTACCATATAAAATACTTACTTCTCTTAACAGCGCCACCAAATACAGTATGAATGTCTTGGGGAAGCCAAAATGTGTGATTAGAAAGTTATCAGACACAGAGTCCAGGTCGAATCGGTCCATGGTCTTCTGCCCTCGTCCGTGGAGCAGCAGATCACAGTCCAGGATGGCGATCGAGATGGCCATACTTACAAATCTACAACAGTGTAATAAACATAATTATATCGGCAAACACATTAAAATCTACATTCAAAGTTATAGCGTATTTGTATGTTGCCAGGCTATCTAGTCTATATTTTAGTCAGTTGATTACTAAATAGAGTCACCCGAATACCCAAGTCATTATATTTCTGTTACAGTCTTAAAAATGCATATAAATACAAAAGTATTGCAACCAATACTACCATAAAATGAATAGGCTACTTACCTACAGCACTGTAAGTTATGATTAATTGCTCAGAATCAATATATTCATAGGATTACACATTCAAAGCTTGTGTAATTTATGATTGGGCATTGCACCATTTAATTTCACATTCGTCCATTCAAAAAAGAAGAACTAGTTGAAAGATTGAGAAGAATGCAAGTAGCTGGCTAGTGGCTAACAACCAAAACAAATACGAGGTAAAACTACCTAGCTGTACGCATCCGTAGATTCAACAAAATACACCAGTCTGATTAATGCGTTAATAATTTCTGTTTTAATTTAATATACTACTCTAGCACATTCAAATGTTTTGCATATATTTAAAAAGAAATACGTTCACTTTTAAATCAAATTGTGGTAAAATGTATTGAAAGTGCTTACGTGAACGCTACGCCACCCAAACAAACAGAAGATAAACAGTGCAGTGGCTCGGTTGCAGATGTCGATGTGTTAAATGTGTCATTTTAAACGTATAAATTCATACGGTATTCGTTGTTGAATGTAATCTCATTTGTACTCCTTCATACCCCACTAAAACTACACTAACAAGGAAATATCTAATGTAAGTACTCATATTTTTGCTTTGGAGTAAAATGCGTGTATGTTAGCTTGTAGCGTTAGCAACAGAGGTTAGCGTTCGGAATAATGACTCACCTTTAGCAACCACGTCTCTTCCACAGAGAAAATCGTAGAAAATCTCACAAAAATACAATTATTACCCTTCTAATCCGCGTTTTGTTTATTTTAAGGTAGTTGTCATTGTTGTTGTAAAAAGATTTAACCCCCAAAAATGTGATCCATGTGAATGTGGCGATGTCCTAGGCCTGTTCGCTATTGTTTTTACTATAACCTAATAACTGTTATAACTACAATAATACTACGTTTACTACTGTACAAATAATGCTGTAATTCTGTAATTTTTCTATTCAAAGTGTAGATGCAATGTTTATGATGTCACTCCTCAGCCTTTTGTAATTCATATATTGTACAATGACCCTATACCATAGGTTTGATAAGACCTTTTATTTAACTATATTTAACTATTTAACTATTCTGTTTGTTTCAGGTTCTGGTTACATCATGGACAGTGACTTAAGTCCACAGGATAAAAAAGATTTGGACAAATTCATCAAGTTTTTTGCCTTGAAGGTGTGTTTATAACTGTTATATAAAATGTTTATTCGATTCAGATAGGATTTTCAAAAGTATAAAAAATCAGATCGTAATCTATAGTAATCTAGATTTGAGCAAGTATCAATACTGCAAGCAAGTATTGATACTGCAGAAAATCACATTAACGGGACAAAGTTTGAGCTTTCCTGAACAGTTGTGGTATTGTCAATTCCTTAGAATTGAAATGGAGTTTGGAATTTTAGTATCGTAACATTAATTTCAAATGCAAGTAACCAATTAATTTATAGTATTTTTTATTTTTAATTTCTAGACTGTCCAGGTAATAGTCCAAGCGCGACTTGGGGAGAAGATATGCACTCACTCGTCTTCGTCACCAACAGGCTCAGATTGGGTAAATTGCTTTAAACAGCTAGCATATTGACCTATAGCGAGCATTTGTTACATTATTTGTGTATTATTTTCTTTTCAGTTCAATTTAGCCATCAAAGACATCCCAGAGGTGACCCATGAAGCTAAAAAAGCTTTGGCCGGACAGCTCCCCGGCATTGGGCGATCCATGTGTGTGGAGATTTCTCTAAAAACATCAGAGGTATATAATATTTTACCAGTATTTTAGATCTACTAATACAGCTACTACTACAACTACAGCAACTACTACGACTACTACTACTACCACCACTACTTCTACTGCTACTACTGCTACTAAGATATGAAAATATACTCATTAAATGCACAAAGTTAGTAATGTCAATATTTATCATAACACAGTAATCAGTTTGTTTGTTTTTAAACCAAAGACATTTTATAATTTTAATTTGTACCAACAAACACAACACTGGACTCAAAATGGGCCTTAATCTCAATCAAATAATGACTAAACATGGTGTGAATTAAAATTGAACCAGGACTGAAACCAGGACTAAACTGCAACTAAACCAAGATTAAACTGCAACTAAACCTGGAATAAACCAGGACGGAACCAGGGATGGAACCAGGGACGGAACCAGGGACGGAATCAGGATTGAACCGGGAATAAACATCTGTACAATTACTTGCTACTATTTTTCCAGGGTGACTCTATGGAGCTGGAGACGTGGTGTTTAGAAATGAATGAAAAGTGAGTACTTTTTTGCCATTCATAACTAATACATTAATATAATTTCATGGAATAGTCTTATAATAATTGTCTTCTCCATTCTTCCAGATGTGACAAGGACATTAAGGTTTCCTACACCGTCTATAATCGTCTCTCTGTGCTCCTCAAGTCACTATTGGCCATCACCAGAGTCACACCTGCTTACAAACTTTCCAGAAAGCAGGGCCACGACTATGTTATATTATATAGGTAAGTGGACTTTGTAAAGTATTATTTTTGAGGCATTAGAAAAGACCTTATACCTCGGACCTTATCGTTTACTTTTAAAACTACAAATACATTCAATAAACCAGTAACAGACCACTATTTTGAGTTATTATATTATGTATTTGATCTTAAAATAAATGTACAATTTTAATACTAAACCAAACAGCGTACTGGCAGTGTTGCAAATAATAGATAGGACTTGGTTGCAATTAAATGCAATGTAAAACAGTTTTGAAATCTACAAAAAGTTGCTCCCCTTTTTTTGTTAATATATCCTCCTCTTAACCTAATAATATAATACAACTTAACAACTTAGTTTTAATAAATAATAATTCATATATATGTATTTTTTTTCATAGAATCTATTTTGGTGAAGTACAGCTCAGTGGATTAGGGGAAGGTAAGGCTGTATAGTGATGGGCATTTGTTTATCATTCAAATATTCTTGATAATCAACTAAAATGTCTTATTTTCATATCTTGTTCCAGGTTTTCAGACAGTGAGAGTTGGCGTTGTGGGGACTCCAGTCGGCACGGTTACCCTCTCCTGCGCCTATCGCACAAACCTAGCGTTTATGTCAAGTCGGTAAGCTACGAATATGTTTGCATGATATTAAAAAACCCACATCGATACTCTAGGATTTTTTGTTCCTTTTTGCAATTTTGCACGTTCCCACAATTATGGCCCCAAGTTGCAACAATTACAAATGTAACTTGTCGTAAGAAACGGTTATACCTCACTGGTAAAAAGAGAGAGAGAGATGACACTCTTTAAATCTCGTTCCTGTGTGGCTATAATATTCCACTGCCCGGGTTTACTTTCTATTTCCATAGAATAATGAAAGTGATGTGCCACCTTCAAAAAGCTACGCAGTGCTGCTTTAAGTAAAAAATACTCATATTAACTTCCTGAACTGAATTCTCAATCTGTTTCAACTTGTGTAGTCAATACCATTTTGTTCGCCATTGACGCCCTGTCGAAATTATGTGAAAAAAATCTAAAATTTGCACACTTTAATATTAACGCTCTCTTATCTGCAGACAGTTTGAGCGGTCGGCTCCGATCATGGGGATCATAGTGGATCATTTTGTGGATGGTTCATGTGGACAGAGACCCGTGACAATGGGACAGCCCTGCAACTACAGGTACAACATACAAAATACACAAAACAATATTAATAATGTGAATCAAGAAGACTTTAAGGGACTTTTTTTCAGCATACTCGACAATAATTGTACAGATCCAACTAGACGTAATTGAGGTCTACTATTAATGCTGTACAGCACTAAACTAATAACTAATCTGGCACAAAATGGGTCTAGACTGGGTCCAAGCCAGGACCTAACCAGGACTTAACCAGGACTAGATCAGAAGGACTAAACCAGGACTGAACCACTGAACCATGCAAATAGGGGGGTTATTTTCAGCAATCACCAGAAATCTGTCTACCAATGGTTAATCATGCTTCTCTCCCTCGCTTTGTCACCTCTCTCTCCCTCTCCTTCTCTCCCTCTTTCGCTTATTCTCACTTTCTTTTCCCTCTTTCTCTCCTTTCTCAGACCTCCCGATGACGATGACACTGGACCATTCCCCGGAGTCCAGGATTCACAGGAGGTCTGCACCACCTCCTTCTCCACCTCTCCTCCCTCACAGGTACAAATCATTTTACTTTTGATAATTTATACTGACTGAACTGAAGAGGTTGAACTTTGTGCCCGTTTTTGTTTCATGTGGATAGGCCTAGTAATGTTGTGTAGCCACGTGGACCCAAACTCTCAAAATAAATAAGGTTAATACGTCAGAGTCTATCTAAGAACTAGTTAGTTTAGGTTTTTAAATTTCCTAGCAACTGGGTGCACATGTAACTTTTCTGGTGGGGTCTGTCACCTGTTTATCTTCACTCAACTGTTTTGCTTTGCTTGGAACATTCTACAATATGGCATTTCACTGGTCTATTTGCATTTATTCATAAGAGTTTTTTTGTTTTGCTTTTTTTGCTAAAAAATACCTACCTCTAGATATTAAGTTTTATTGTTAGCAGAGTCACCTCTCCACAGACCTGACCTGTAACTTGGCCTGTAGGCATCATGTGCTCGATTCCATGGGTGCATATAAGTTTAATGCTATACTGTAGAACAATTCCTGGTAAATAATTGACATTTTAATGGAGACAACCAGGTGGAAGTCCCGCATAGTTACACTCAAAAAATGACATAGTGCACCTTTAGGTCATAGTTTATTATAATATGAACAAGCAGTTTTTATTGGGTCTTACAACATTAACTAAGGTTTAAACTTAAATCCCTGTTCCAGCTTTACCCCCTTCTTACTGTTATTGTTTCTCACTGTCGGCCTGTGATTTCTCTCTCTTTTTTTCTTCTTTTATTTTTTTATTAAAATTTTTCCTTTCACAAAAGTGCGTCTGTACCCTGAGTCCGTCTCCCTCCAAACTGTCTAAGCCCCTTCCCCTGGACAGTCTCCCGCTCCCATTGGCTCCTGGACTTGTCACTCACAACAATGTGAGTCCCCTGTGTGATGTGATGGAACTTTAACTCCTTCCATGTTTTAGGATTCACTATGTAGCTTTTTGGTTGGGGAATCTGTCACCTACTTGTTTCTATGGAGATGTTATTAAGCGTTTATTGCTTAAGTGGGACTAAACACCTAAACTCCGCCCACACCCACATTTCAAATAGAGCTACTAGACTGGGCAGTACCTGGAGGACTAAAGGGGACCGGAAGGGGGGAGAAGGGGAGAGAAGGGGGGGGGCTGAGGTATAAGGAATAGTGTGATTGGTCTAACAGGTATCTACACTTGCAGCCAAGTGTTTGTGATCAGAAACACCTGGCTGTGATCAGGGCAGTCCTGTGTGATGTCATAGTACTTGAAATTGCAGACGCCACTGAAGGCAGGTGTTTTTGATAAGGAAGCTGCAAATTTACCTAGTTTGTACTAAAATTGCCCAAAAAAATGACTAGGAACAGTAGGTGTTGCAAAAAAACACCGTATACACAGTTTAGTTGTGATAAAAAGTGGATTAAGTGTTTAGTTCCACTTTAAAAATACACACATTCTTACTGTAAGTGTGCTCACCTCTCCACAGATCTGACTTGTAACTTAGCCTGCTTGTCTTTATTTACTCTCCACCATAAATGTTACATAGTGCATCTTTAAATACACCATGTTTGCTTTTTATTTTAAGGTCACATCGTGTCAAATATATCTTGATATTTTTGCAGTTTATCTCAAAACCTGTTTGTAAATGTCAGTTACAACAAGTATCGCACAAAACATGAATTGACTTTAAAATTATCCACAAAAATGCAAAAATATCACAGTGTAATCTTCTAAATGAGGATATAAAGCAACTTGGGCAGCTTTTTAGGTAGTATCCTAAATAGACAATACATGCAATATTCTAAAAATGCATTACTATATTAAGCTAGTTATAATGAGGGATGCGCCAATACCAGTATTGATATCGGTGCAGATACTGGAAAATTGTATGGATTGGGTATTGATTCCCTATCTTCCGATACTGAGCCGATACTTACATTAGCCATTTTGAGAATAAACATTTTTAGCAATTTCAACCCAGTAAATACTGACATGTGATACCTGATTTTAAAGCTTAGAGCCTACAGAATTCAGTTACTGGGTCAATTAGTGTATGAATAATATCATTAAGGAAAGTAACGTGGTATTGGTTGATATCGGGTAGATTTCCAAGAGAAAGATGGATTGGTGCATCCTTAGTTATAATGCATGCTAAGTGTTAATATCTAGTTTTTAATTTAACCTTTGCTAAAGGACACATTTTTAGTTGTTTTTTAATGTTTTCTGTGTAGATGTACAGTTCCCGATTGTGTTGTCAGCCTCCGATCATAACAGGCCCAGAGCTATGTCACCCCAATACCACCAACCAGGTAACAACTCCTAAGGTATTTAAAATAATTAAAACAACCAAGGTACTGTATGTAGCCTGCGCTCTTACACATTTTTTTTTACTACAATCACAATTGAAACTGTGTTGCCAGAGCTTTAACCTGCAGATAGAGAACACATACTAGTTTGTTTCATTCTCAGTAGATGGACAGGCCTCATGTAAAAGATCAGAACCTCCAAATTCACTGAAGAATTCACTGAGCTGCAGAGGCTGCACTAGCACTGATTCATAATTGGCTGCAGGTGCTGGGGTTTAGGTAGTGACCATTCAGAGGAGAGAGAGTCCTCTTAGGCTTAAACTGGATTTCAGAATTGAAACTGGCAACTCAAATGAGAGACTTGTGTGAGACTCATTCTGCTTTCTGATTGGATAATCGTCTTGAGAAACAAAACACCACATTATAACAAAACAACTTGGCATCATTTCCAATGTTTTTGTAATTAAGAATAAATCAGTATTAGAATTGTTATCAGTAAAAGCTTTATTTGATTTGAACATGTTTATCTCGTATTTGGGGGTATAGTCTGGTCATGTTTATGAAATTAAACATTTAAATCTTACAAACAGTTCCTTTAATGTGCAGGTGATGCATGCTGGGAAAGAGGGCGCAGTCGTGCTGTTGCCGACACAAATACAAGAAGCTCATCTGACAGTGGAGCAGGCGCATAATACCTCCACCAGCAGGTAACCACTTTATTATTATTATTACACCAGTGAAAACATTTATAATACTAGAAATGCTGGTTTTATAAATATTTTCTGATCCTTATTTCCTGTGTGCAGTGGTGATGAGGAGGGTTTGAGTCACAGTGGAGATGGTCGAAGTGTGTCTCCTTCGGATCCGGTCGAGTCTTTGTCAAATTTCACCAGAAAAGTCGGAGCATTTGTGAATAAACCCAACGCACAGGTGATGAACAGGGATAGGTGGAAAAATACGGCTGATACATGAATCTGATAAACGACAAAATGACACACGTGGACATAATTCACTTTGGTAAATTATCCAGTTTTTAATGTGACTGTGTTTGCTGTGCAGTTGACAGCAGCCAGTCTGGACCTGCCGTTTGCTGCCTTTGCTCCCAGAGGTTTAGATGCTGAGGAGAATGACAGAATGGTACGATTTAAACCTCTTTAATCTGTACCAGGCATGAGGTGGAAGGCCGTGCCAACGCAGTCATTAGTGCAACAAATACTAATAAGCAAATTTATGTAAAATATAGACTATTTTTATCCATTACTGTGCTTTTTATATATAATGATTATCAAAAACCGGTGGGGGGCCGAATTTAAACAGACCACAAAATGCCCAGGTCTGATCTATACTCGTGTGTATTTGAATGTTTTGTTTATGTTACAGGTGCAGCCCCCAGACTCCCCCTCCTGCCCCTCCCCTCTCCAGGGCAGTCTGCACTCACAGGGTTCAGAGGGATCAGGACCACAGGACGACTTTGTCATGGTCGACTTTGTACGAGACACAGTATTTTCATGTTTCACTTTGCACTGCTGTTACCTTTGACCTTTATCAGACACATGTATTACACACATACACTCATGTTACAGATGTATCCGACTAACCACACGTGTATGTTACTGTTCCAGAGGCCGGCGTTCTCCAAAGACGACTTGTTGCCGATGGACCTGGGCACGTTCTACAGAGAGTTCCAGAACCCTCCTCAGCTCGCCTCTCTGTCGCTCCACATCAGCTCACAGTCTATGGCCGACGACCTGGTCAGTCATTACTGTCACTTATAACCAAATACTACTGATTTAACTAATTCCGACAGCAGGGGAAGTTGTAGTACCACTAGAACAGATACAGGCAAAACATTAATAATTTTCTATTTACAATGTTAGTCTGAGTGTGCTAGAAAGTACTTAAAGGTGCTGTACCTGATTTTTACTGTCTTAAAAAGGTGAAGACCTAGTTCATTTTAAACCGTTTGCAGTGGTCCAAAGTTATTCCTCACTTACCTTATGCATTCAGAGCATCTTAATTGTTCACCATGATGAGTTTATAAGTGCTTTTCACAACTTTCAGAGACCAGAGTATTTGTTGTTATCACGATAATGCTAACAACAGCTAGCATGCTAAACACACTTTAGCATGCTTCATGATTATCAGACATTAAAACGCAGACAATATGACATAGTTTGACCTCAAGAGCTACTTAGACACATTTTGGTCAAATGGGAAGTGGAAGTTTGGAAATAGTAAATTTTAATGATGAGGTTGTACCATTTAACTTACATTGTATAATTTCACACTGATATCGCACAGGCTTGCAGTAAAACGGAGCTGTTCTATGTAGCTAATCCTCTTTTCCCTTCTCTGTTCCCTTCTCCTCTTCAGGACTCTTTACCTGAAAAACTCGCCGTCTACGAGAAGAACATGGACGAGTTTGATGCTTTTGTCGACATGCTGCAGTAACTCAATAAAACCTGGACTGAAAAATAAAAACTCAAAATAGTGAAGATTCAGGAAGCTCCCAGAGACAAGGTGAAGTTAGTACAAAAATCAAACACTAAATCTTATAATAGCTTCATTGTAAATATCCAGTCAGCTTAAACAAATGCACAAGTTACTTTCCATCAGGTATATGGCCATTGAAGGATTTTATTACATATATAAATACTCTTTCTCAGCAGCACACTAGAAGTATAGAGTTAAGTGTGATGTCACTTCCGGGTCCATCTGCTGACTGAAAACAATGCAATCTCTTTTTAACATGAGATGTGTTGTCGTTCAGTCATTTAATGCCAACAAGTTTATAAGCCTCTATGGTTATTATAACTGACAAAAAGTATACGAGGGAGGTTGACGTAAAAAGCTAGTCTAGGCTAAGCTAGCATTAGCAGTGACCTGTGCTAGATTATTGTTACATTATTTACATATTTGATACAATTTATAGTTAGACATACGCTTTTGAAAAGTTGTCTCTTGTTTGATGAATAAGGAACAAAAATGAAGCTATAAATTAGCTGTGTAGTTTCTGGTTGGACCTGGAAGTGACATTACACTTAACATCTCTATATAGACATAGATATAATTACCAGATTTTAATTTTAAATGTTTGAATTTTTATTTTGACCATTATTAATGCTAAAATAACATTAAATTTTGTCACATAATTCAAATTTTCTTTCAAGTAAAATGTGTTAAATTACGGTTTGAACTAAAATTTGAAAATTCTGTACAAAAAAGTGGCAAAAATTCAGTTAAAATTTAGACAGTTAAAATTTAGACATTTAAAATATTCCATATAGAATTTTTTCCTTATTAATGAGAAGCAGTGTGTGGAGCTCAACAGTGACCACCTGCTCAAGAAGTAAATTTCACATTCATTCATTTCCCATAGACTTTTTTGAAAAATTCTAATATTATGAGTTGAAAGACATTGCGGAGGCTAACCAGCTACGGGCTAACTAATATCCATCATGCAGTGTTTTAAGTCCAAAAAGCACATTTAAAACTCAAGATTTGGTGAAATGCTTTAATATCTTAGCGGTTTATAAAGTATCCCAAACAGATTTTAAATAAAATTATAAATCTTGTGGTCGTTAGTTACCACAGTGCTGATTAACCTTGAGCGAGATTTCAAACTTTTAGTATATCTTTTTTCTTATTTCTTTTTAAAGTCTATGGGAAAAATGGTTGAGAAATTTACTTCTGGAACCAGGGGGTGGGCGGAAACTGTTGAGCTCCATTCAATTTTAATATTAAATTAATGGCACCATACTAATATTATTTATGATTAGGAGTACAAGTATCAATATTTGGATAACTTATGTTTTTGACAATATAATTCAGTTTAAATTAGGGTACGATAACATGACTTGCCATCCAACTCTTTGATTTCAAGTAGCTATAAAGTGCATATGACAGAGTACTCATTTCACAAACATAGTTAACCTAATTCTGTTTAAGATTTTACTAATTAAATCTTGTTTTTTCAATTGGTGAAGTTTATGTTATGCCAGAAAAATGCCTTTCTTGTGCGTAAATTGTCCCTGGATTTTGGATGTATATTTCCGTGTTGATGCCATAGGTAGAGGGGTTCTGTTTAAGAGCTCACCGCTGTATTTTTGTTCTTAACTTTTTTTGCCACTTAACTGATGGAAAACTATGATAAATATTGACCACAGGTACTATCCCACCAAACCAAGTCAGAATTAGAAAAACATGAAAACCTGTCATATGCACTTTAACTTTACTTCACAATACCTTGCCTAAATAAAATTAATCTTTGCTTATTTTTTGCCAAACGATTTTAATTTCTGTAACAAAATTTCAAATTCTAAAATCAGAATCTTAATGTGATTCCCAGCTGGTATGGGATCTCATAAGCGGAAGACTGATTTTAGGCAACATGTCCAACTGAACCATCTATGTTTAAAATGTTCATTTGTCAATTTAGAAGCAATCAAGTTTTGAAAATACTGATTAAAGACCCCATATTATGCCATTTTCTGATCCATGATGTTGTTTCCTCATCAAACATACCTGGAGTTGTGTTTTGTTTCATTCACACATGTTTAACACACAAACCCTGCATGTTTAGGCTGAGTTCTTCTCTCAAACAGAAAACACTTGTGATGTCATGTGAGAATACAGAAAGTGCACCATTGTTTTTAAACTCCATACATCTTCACTAGAATCATTTGGATAATTTCAGCCCTGGAAATGCCAATCCCTATTGGAAAAAAAAAAAATTTCACTTCATGACATAAGGTGGAACAGAGCATTTGAGCTTTGGAGATGTAGACAGACTAATAAAGGATTACTTAAACATGTGTGAATGAAACAAAACACTACTCCAGGTATGTTTTTGAGGCCATCTTAAACATGGCTTACAACTCAAGAGTCAATTTTGCATAATATACTTTAAAAAAATATGATTAACCAACTCAAGAAGCCAAACCGTGCTACAATTTCAGTTATGAAAATACAGTGTGCATTTTCCATCTTCCCCATTATAAACGTGTATATTTTTGTAAAAAGTTAGAGAATTATCGCCAACTTGATCTCCATAATTCACGACTGTTTGGTTAAAACTTTTACTGTTTAAATTCAATAAAGCATGACTGGTCTACCCTGAATACGTTAAATATTTTCAATTATTTTAACAATGGAAAGAATCAGTTTATCAACTATGGGCTTGGTTGCCGGGCAGAGTACAAGATTCCATCAAGTTTTTTTTTTAGTTTTTTTTTTTTGTTGAATCAGACACTGGGTTTGAGAGTTTTTTTACCTTGACATGTTTTTTGTAGCTATAATTTTGTAGAAATAACTAACTTACAAAAATTAACCCCATTAAAGCTGCACTATGTAATTTTTTGGTGCAGTGTCTGCTACCTGCTTGTTTCCACGGCATAATTTTTTCTGGAATATTCTTTAACACAGCATAAAATATAGGATAGTGTGGCATTACTTTTATCCATCTGACAGTGTAGAGACAATGCATGTTTGTGCTTGCAACTGAATAAATGCAAGCAATGCCACCACTTTAGTTTTAAAAGGTACACCAACTTTTCTGGTGGAGGGCCCGCTACTATAGTCTTCTTGGAGGTGTTATTGACAGGAATGTTCCACAATATAGCATTAAATTTATTTTGCATTTGTTCAATTGATTTTTTTTTTGCTCTAAATTACCTTGAAAAACATGCCTTACACTGAGCAGGGTCACCTCTTCACAGATCTGACCTGTAACTTTGCTTCATTATGCCACCTGCTTGTCTCCATAGAGTTTAGTGCCATATTGTAAAACATTAAAGGCTATAACATCTCCATGGAGACAAGCAGCAGCTGAAGTTAGTGTACCTTTACGAAAAACTTTGTCAATGAAATACTTCTACATGCATTTCAACTTTTTGGAACTTTCTACCATGTTATGTTCCTTTATTTTCAAAATAAAAGGTAACCGGGCCATGTGTTAATACCCCTTTAAATAGCTAAAACACATAACAATTTCTCATCTTTTACAAATGAACCAAACCATGTCTTTCGTTTCTTTCAAATGGAATTTATTGTGGTGGTTATTATTCCATTGTAATTTCTGCGGGGCTGCAACAGGGTCGAAAACCTTCACGTTTTTAGCATTTTTTTTTTTTAAACATACAACCCTAAATTTTCATATCCCTCCACTTGTCACAATGTCCACAAATGCAGCCCTTTTTAAACCAGCAATATGCTATTTTAGGCTGTTGAACCGTTCAAAAGTTTACCTTCAAACTCGAATGGGAGAGTAGCAGCATTAAACCAACTCTCCAATTAACCACAATTCTATTCGACATTATAATGCCTAGAGTTAGCCACTATTAACATGCCGTAACTTCTTAGACGCCTGAAACGCAAATAAAATACAAAAAAAAAAGGAAAAAATTCACAGAGACAGTGTAATTTGATGCTCAAGTCCACGTAAAAATATGATAATCCCATTTTTTTCTCCCATTTCGGTTATTTTAATGTAAAATCTTTCATAAGGAATGGTTGGGATGCGTAATAGTGGATCATAAGGCAGGGAAAAAAAATCCAAGATGGCTCCCCGATTTTAAAAGTCTTCAAAGATGCGTTCAAAGTCCGTCCGAAATAATTGGATAATATGTGGCGTAGTCCTGGAGCAGCAGAGAGGAGGGAGAGTTTTCGGTCTCGAGTTAGCACTAGGAGGCGAGAAGATGGGAAGTAGGAGACGAGGAGAGAAGAAACTAGGATCAGGCTGTGTTGAGCAGGTCCTGAATGGCTTTCTGCTGTGTCTCATTCAGTGTGGAAACGCACTGTGTCCATAAACCGGCAGAAACCTGAGAAACAAAAAGGAAAAGTTATTTACGTGTAATGTAAATACTGACGCTTACAGCTGATAGAATCACACCCCCAGAGAATGTTGATGACAACTGCAGGCTCTGCTCTGTCTGAAGCTGTTAAACTTTAATCTGAGCTTTGTTTTATCACAGTCTGGCCAGAAAGAGCTGGTTTAGTTGGAACTACAACAGGTGAGATGTGTGCGTTAAACAAGGGCCAGAAAGAGCTGGTTTAGTTGGAACTACAACAGGTGAGATTTGTGCTGTTAAACAAGTCCCTCTTCAGTAACATTACAGTCACAAGCTAGTTAGCATTAGCCAACAGTTTCAGTTGGCCACCCTCAGCTTTTTGTTGAAAATCAAACACCTAAACAGGACCATGAACACTCACAGGCTCCTGAACTCACAGGGGTAATCCATGAAGCAGGATTACCCCAAAAACCTATTCTAAATGTGTTCAAAATATTTAAGCATTAACATTGGCAAAATGGTGGGTTTCCAATTTTCAACAACTGCTTAAATTAAGTTAGCCAGGATTAATTTTTAAGTTTTTGTTTTTTAAGCTTTTGTCCACAGACCCAAACGTGATTACGTTCAGTTACAATTTGACTTTTTTTCTAACTACGGGTCCATTGGAAAGGAGGACAATATGGAAAAGTAAATGGACAGTTACATTTAAAGATGGCTATCCAAATCTGTTAAAAAGGGAAGTCGAATATAAAACTATATTGGTGTTTTAGGACAGCTTGTTATACTATGACAAACTTTAATTTTTCCCAACATTCCTCCCCTAATTATTCCATTAATTTCTCAGTCCTGACCTGAACTTGTCGAATGACGTTGGCCAGTCTTTTGCTGCATGCGTCTTCACATTTGATGGATTCACTAGCGACTCCGTCCGCGATGATCAGGAAGATTTTAGGAAGGTTTGCATTGTCTGGGCCCAGGACTATGGGATTGTTACTGGAAAAGAAAATGAGTTTAGCACATTTTAATGAGCCCACATTTATTTTACAGTTTAAACAAAAGGTTACCTTTCGATGAGGTCACACAGGAAGTCGAAAGTATGCACCGCCTCCTCCTTGTCCTCTTTGAGTGGCAGCCAGCTCAGCCAATGGGGGAGCACCTCGTTGACGTTGACCCACTCTGGTTGGAAGCGCATGACTTTTCCGACGGCGGAGATGCAGTTTTCTGTGGCGTTCACATTTTCTTTGGAGCGAGAGTCTGGGGCCTGGATCACGCCCACCAGCCGTGGAATCGCCTCTGAGGAGGAGAGAAAATGTGTTTAAGCCCCCTGCTTAAGAGAACATGGGTTAATCACGACTCCAGCGCCAACCTGGCAGAAGCCAGCTCGATATTACAATGGTTGAAACATTAGTGGACTCTCTTCAGAGAGTTTGGATCAGGTGCGACTTGATTCGGCCAGTTGGCCGCATAAGCTGATGCCACACGGTTACACATTGATCATTTGCAGTTGCCCGCTCGCACAGCACAAAGTGCTTGTCTTTCCCGCAGTATAATCAGTCTCACCTTTGCAGAACTTGCAGTAGTTTGCCCCTCCATACTGGGCCATGACCCCGACTCCGTACGCAGCCGCCTGCCGCACCTCAGGCACCGGGTCGATCAGAGACTGGAGCATGGGACCCAGGAAGTAGTCTGCATATTTAAAGGACGAGGGACTGCAGTGTTCAACCACATCATCAAAGATACACAAACCCCACTGTCTGTCTGCCCACGGCCGCTCTGCTCTCTGAGGGGAGGATAACGTAAGGTTAATGCATGTTATGCCAGATTAACTATAGTAACTATAGTACAGTATAGTCTAGAGACTGCAGTAGTCTGTATTGAAACTGACCAGTAGCTCTATGATGAGAGGCAGCAGCTGTTCAAACCAGAGAAGCACATTTTCTTTATGAGAGCTGAAGATGGAGTGAAGGATGTCTGATACTTTAGTCAAAATGTACACGTCGTTCTCGTCCTGAAAACAATGGGTAAACAGAAAATTTACATTTTAAATATTCTACACACGGGGGGTGGAATAAAAAAATAAAGTTTTGTTTTATAGGTCTTTACCTCGTCTTGTAGTGTCTCTTCCACCTGTTCGTCATAATCTTCATCTTCTCTTTTGTCTGAAGAAAAAACAAAATTTAATCATTTTAACTCAGGTCTCCTGAGATAAATTTCTAAAGCACATTTAAAACGAACATTGATGGTAACTTTTTCACTAGTTGTCAGCAAAATAATACATTTTGTAATATTTTGCTGACAAACAATTGACACAATTTTGACTTTTTAACTAAATTAAAATGTCATGTTATACAGACATAAAAACATCGAGATCATACGTGTTATAACTGTACCTTGTCTGAGTCTCTGGTTTTTGAAATGCTCCTCTAGCTTCCCCTTCAGTATTCCTCCGAGCTCCTCAAACTGTGCCTTCTCCAAACAGCCGTCTCCCATCAGCTCGATGCACTTTGCAAATGAATGCATGATCTCAGAGAGCACGTCTGAATCCGGCTCTGTCCCGATGGATTTGATCAGTGGGTCGCTCATAAACTTCCACATGTCGGAAAGGTACTGAGGCCCGCGCACCTGAGCGCACTCCAACAAGAGAGGCATCGACTCTGCAGCAGCTACTCGAACACGTGGAGACAAAGTCAAGGAGGAATAAGGCAGAGCTATACAAGTAACACTGGTGCTATAACGGGGTGGGTGGTACTCAGTTACATTTACTTGAGTAAATGAACCAGGTCAACCATACTTCTGTGTAGTTTTCAAACAACATACTTTACTAATATATTTATGTTTCTTGCAGCTCCTTCATAGACCACAAAAATTAGAAACTAAATCATATCTGTTCTTTGGAAGAACAAAACATTAAATATTGAAAAAAAATCTGGTATTTTCAGTTTCATTACCTACAAATTATAAGAGTTGAGTAGTAGTTTTCCCAAATACTTTACTCTTAAGTGTAAGTTTGTATTAAATGGATATCATCATGGAAGTAGAATTTGAGCAGAGGAACCATGAGTTTGGCCACTTCTTCTGCGTACTCCACAAATCCTTCCTTCAGCTCTTTGGCATAGCACACCTGGGAAACACAGCATCATTTCAATTTATATACATTTATACATATATAATTATACATTTGTAATTTATATATTTAACATAACAGTCCTCACCAGCATCTGACAGGCCGTAGCCTTCTCCTCCAGTCCAGCCGTCTTTATCCCAAAGCTCTGCTGATCTCCCAGATTCACAAACTCCCATCCATCGTCCTCAGAGATGCTCTCCATGTCCTGAGCTACAAGATGCATTTAAAAAAGGTATGTTTATAATAATGTCAATGTAAATCTGTCAACTACATTCTTAATTTGCTATTGTAATTGTGTGAGTGCCCCTGGTCCAGGGGCTATTGAACTGCCAAACTTTTTCTCAGCAGAACAAAGTTTAACATTAACGGAGCACATCTTCTGCGGGTAAATAGTCCTTCTGTAAATGGACCTGTGGTGAAATTGTTTTTTAAAATAATTGTGCCAACTAGACAGTGTCCCTTATTAATTTTGTCCATTCACAATTGCGTCAAAGTAACTCTGGGGCTCAACTAAACCCCTTGAAGGGTCAGGTTTGGCCCACAGGCCCACTTTGGAGAACTGGTAAAAATGTCCAGTTTTCCTGCCAAACATTTCTGATAATTCACCCATATCTTATAAATGTAACTTACTGTCGAGCAGCGCCACCTCTGGTTTGATTGAGGCAGTTCTCATGAGCGGCCCCATCACCACAGGCAGGTACTGCTGGAACTCTTTACCCAGAATCTTACACATGCGCGCCCAGGCCGAGATCATGTATGAGGTCTGTGGGGAATTAAGAATGATGGCGTTATATGGCGTAAGATACTTTTATTTAAAAAATTGATCTAATTAATCTAGGCCATTTATAATTTCACCTGTGGGTCATCGTCCTCCAGGTCGTTGAAGTCTGTCTGTGTTTTCAGGAGTAGCTGCATCACTGCTGCAGCATCTGACATGAACTGAAAAAACATTCAGGGTTAGACCATGGTTTTATAGCAGAACTCCTTTCTTGAATCCAGATGTTTGAACAAAACTGTCTTCAGTCATTTAAAAAAGACAGAATAGTGCCTTTGAGTTTAAAATGTTCAAAGTTAAACTTCTGTTCTACCTTCTCCTTTCCCACAGCGAGCCCAATGAGGCTGATGCACTCGATGGTTTTCCCTCGAAGCAGTCGCAGCTCCTTCTGAACGGCGTTTTCTACGATGTTTTTGAGCGAGGGCATGAACAGGTCGTAGTACGGCACAAACTTCTCCTCCGCGGTGTCGGCCACAGACGCGATCGACGTCACCACCTGCTCCAGAACCAGCTTGGTGCCCTTCTGGATCAACTACAGGAAGAAAACACAGGTCAGTAAAGTCTCCCATACCTGCTGTGTAAAAGACCTGTTAGCTGTTCCAAAATGCATCCAATGCATCAATGCAACTGTGGTACCTCCTGTAGTTTGGCCTGCATGATGGCACAGAGGTGCTGTACCAGGCTGTCGAGGTACGGCACCAGCAGAGACTTGGGGCAGTCCTCAGTGAAGTTAATGAGCGCTGCTGCAGCGTGAGCCTGCACCCTCGGGTGCCCCTGGTCCTTCATGGTCTCCAGCAGAGCCACAATCACCTAGAACACAGGACAAGGTCAGGAGATTTACAGTTATTAAGAGTTTAGTGTTAAATGGTTTCTCTGTTGCTGTGCACAGCAAGATTAAGTTCCCAAATATCAAGATTATAAATTTGATCTTAAAGACACTGTTGGATCAGATGACAAGGTAGCTTTGTGTTTGGGGCAGGTCATCTTAGAGTGAATCAGCGCCAGACCCAAAGCAATGTGGACTGTCTTTAACAGAAATGGTGACTGCTTTTTCCTCCCAAAACACAGATGGATTTATTTATCCTCCAACAATGAAAATGCTGATAATCCCACTTTGACCAAAGAAACAGACACACATGCATCTAGGTTCTTTGGTCAGTTTCTTTGTACCTTGTCATGGAATTTCTTCTGGAAGGTGGGAGCGAAGTCTGTGGCCATTTGTCCAATTGCGTTACAGGCGGCGTACCGAACCCGAGGATGCTGGGAAGAAAGCACAGATCAATATAACAATAGAAAACATTCCCTGTACAGTAAAAATGGGATTTAACCTTTGTAACTGTTGCCAAATAATGTACATTTAAAAAGATATATACATCTTCACAAAGTGAATTATATTTTTATGATCTTACCGGGTCTGCACAGAATCTGAGCACCACACACACAATCTCGTTCAGAATCGTCTCCATCTGTTGGTGACATCCTTCTCCGATCGCAGACAGAGCCATGAGCCCCGCGTGCCGGTACTTCCAGTCCGCTAAAACAACATAGAAATATTTGAAAAACTAGAACCTCATTTTTAGTTTGAGACTTTCAAAATAGAAAATAAATCCACATGGACTTATTTGTACTATCATAGCAGTTGTGTTAAACGTACGGTTCTGGAGCATCTGCATAATGTGTTGTTTGATTATCGGTAAAATGATTTTTCCTCCAAGTCCACAGGCGATTCTGTCCAGGGCGCTCTCCCCAGCTACAGCGTTACTATGGAAACAAGACAAACATTTAGTCCAATACAAGTAAAGCAAGGAGTTTTGTTTTGGACACAATTGCCATCGTTGACATGTGGCCAACTGATGGACAGTAGAAACAGTAGTGCCGCAGTGATTAGAACAATTACCCAGCGGGCAAAATTCACACACATTAGTGGTGCGAGGCCCAAACCAATTTATATAAACTGTAACATCTATGACTAAACAGTCTTTAATTATTGAGCTTTTCAGGGCGATAGACTGGATTGGAAACAGTCTTGCAAAATTTAATCAAAATGGATACTTCTTTACAAGTCTCAGTAATCCCTTGTGGACCAAATTAGACTCCCTAGAGGGCCAAGTTTAGCCCACAGACCGCACTTTGAGCACCCCTGATATAGACACTCAAAACTAAGAAGATGTAAACAAAATGTGTCAACAACTTAACATGGATAAAACAGATAAAAGTTCTATTTTAGGTTTTACCTGTCAAAGTCATCATCTTCGAGCTCGTCCGCCTGGGCCCACTCATCATCCTCCTCCAAATCCACCATCATGGCCAACATCTGGGGAACTGAACATAACACAATCTGATCAGTACAGACTCAAACAGTGAATGTTCATCATCTCCTCATGTATATAAACACTTGGTCTCACCGCTCTGAGCCACTAGAGCCTGGTGCTTCCTCAACATGGCCGCCGCCGTCTCTGATAACGTGACGATGACCTCCAGAGAGAGCTGCCTCTGCATGTTCGACAGGTTTGTGTCTGCGCACAGCTGCAAAACAAAAGCCAGTATACAGTCAAACAGAATGTAAGTGGCTGTATTAGATATTAATGAAATTGGTTTCTATAAGGCCATACAATATAACAAGTTATTGCATAATATTTAACATGTTGTAGCAGCTCACCTATTTGCATACTTTTTTTTTTTTTACACATTTTTTATTTCTCTGTGGAGATGTTATTGCTTTGCCTGGAATGTTCCACAGTATACCATTAAACTAGAGATAGACCCATACATATTGTTTGGCAGATATATCAGGCTGATATTTGCACTTTACGTAGCAGGTCAGCCCAAAAAAAGGCAGGGAGCCGATACGCTAAAGAAAATGAATATAGCTTTATTTGAACACTTTAGTCATATTTTGTCCTGTCATCTTCCTACTACACAGCTCTCATAGGTGCGTGGATGAGTTTGTAGAAAATTGTAGTTAAACTTGGCCCTCCATATCTGCAGAACTTAACGGCCATCAGTTCCCTGGAATCTAAAATCCTCTGAAAATCCCATAATAAAAAGTATTGATTCTGACCCTGAGACAGAGCTGTAATGTTGCCTCCAGGTTCGGTCTCAGATATTTAGGAGCCGTGTCTGCGATTTCAACCAGAGACTTCAGCACTGAGTCGTCGCCCTGGTAACATGAGTCGTTCACTGACTGCAGGGAAAAAAAACAAAAAGTTTAATTCATATTTTATAATTAGCATACAACAACAACAACCGCTAATTCATTAGAATACTATTTTGCATGATATTGTAATGTGTATTCACTGAATTATAATCATAGCTAGACAGTATGAAGACTAAAAATTGAGTAGAAAACATGCCTAGATATTTTCAATTATTCTTTCTTATTTTAGTGAAACGAAAAATAACTATATTTTATATTTTAAGTGTATATAACAAGTTATAAAAATTATTCTTGGCATTATTCCATGAATAAATTGAAAAACATTTTATCAAGCAGGTCTGACATCTAACTGTCAAAAAGGTGGTGGTTAATTGTTCCTAAACAAAGCAAATTTATGTTACTTGTAATATTCCTGGAAGCAGGTCTGAAAAGTGTTTGAGGAGCACTGCATTTCCTTCATTGGCCAAAACAAAAGAGGCTGCAGCTCGAGACGCCAGCATCTGGATCTGAAAACATTAAAATATTCAATTAACATTTATATAATTTAATGTATGCAGATTTAAAGGCATTACATGACTATACCTGTGGGTTGGCTTGGTCTTGCATGCACTGGACCAACATTCTTTTAATAACGTCTAAATAGTGTTGCTGTTGGTTTCCGAATATTCCAGGGAAATTCCTGAAAATTTCATAGTTTTTCGTTAATACATTTCCATCACCACCATTATTACATATTTATTATTGCCTTTAGACATTGACATGGGTGATTGGCAAGTTGAAAGTCTACTTAAAGTCCATTTTAAAAGTACTTACCAGAATATGTGTAGAGCGGCTTCTCTCAAACCAACGTTATCAGAATTGACTGAATCAAACAAAAACTTGAGCACTTCGGGCCACTGGTTGTTCCCATCATCGTCTGGGGAAAAACAATACTTACTAATGGTACATGTCATTTTAAAAGGTGCACCATGCAACTTTTCTAGTAGATATGGCACTCGCTCGTTCCCAGGGATATGGTGTTACTTTGACAGGAATGTTCCACAGAATGGCATTAAACTGCGTGTCTGGATTGCATAACACATTGCATTGTTGCATTTATTGTCACTTGTCCACAGATCTGACCTGGTTGTAACTTGGCCTGCTGGCATCCTGCTTAATGCCACTGTGAAACTTTCCAGGCAAAGCAATATCTTATGCATTCAGACAAGCAGGTGGTGGACTTCCACCAGAAACTATATAGTTTTTAAAGTTAAGTGTATTCACTTGTATTATCCACTATGAGGAAAGACTTAATGAATCAAGTAGTTACTCAGCCTGAATCATTCTTAAAGCAGATCTATTCTGCAATATCAAGTTTTCAGAGCCTTTAACCATGTTATAGTTGTTCCCTTATCATTGTAGTTGTATAGTTTCCCCTTATTTAAGTGCTCTTGTGATGAATGCATGTGTGATTTTTCCATTTTTCTAACCGATTCTGTGCAGTTTCAAGGCGAAATGACATGATCAAATATCATAATGTATTCCTTTGATTTAAGAAAATTAACTGTACTCTGAATACCACCAAATGAAAAAGTACTCAAAATTAGTATTCTGACTTCATATTCTTGGTACATGTATTCAGTTACTTCGCAACACTGGTGGTCGGTCACTGTTGAGCTCCATTAATGTGAAGTCACATAAAGTTACCACATAGTGAACTTTTAACCATGTATTTGTCGTCTTTTTTTGTCCACATTTAAAACCGTACTGAATAAATTGCTTTCTCACCAATCAGGTTCCTGGACAGCTCTGCGGCGATGTCACACACTTTCTTGCGGATGTTTGGAGATGTTTCGTGGGAGATTGCCGTGAGGAGCTCCGTTTTTATGGCCATCTGCATCTCCACCGTGAGCCCCGGGAACACCTCCTCGAACGCAGACGACAGCAACCTCCGCAACAACACCGCTGCCATCTGTCTAACCTGCCCGGCAACAGCAGAAAACACAGGTAAGGTCAAAGTGCATATGACAGGGTTTCATGTTTTTCTAATTATTGAGTTAAGTGGAAGTTTGTGGAGGAAAAATTTTAATAAAAAATACAGGAAGTACTGCCAAGTTCTAAAACAGAATACCTCTACCTATGTTACCAACACGTAAAATTACATCCAAAATAACTAATACGGAAGCTCCTGTCACATATTTTCATCCAATCAGGCATATTGTTACTAAGAATCACTTACTTGGGCTACATTAAATATTCTGATATGGCCGTTAAAGGTAATATGTAACCTTTTGGGGTCTGCATGTGTGTTGTCTCCATGGAGATGTTATTGTTTTGCCTGTAATATTCCACAGTGGCATTAAACTTATCTAGCATTCATTCATTATGTTTTTTTTTTGGAACAGTGGAAAAGTTTGCCTCTCCACAGATCTGACCTGCAACTTTGCCTGAAAGAGTCATTCGTCTGCTTGTCTCCAGGGAGACGTTCAAGTCGAATGCCATACTGTGGATAGGGATGCACAGATACTGATATTGGATGTCGGCGCTGATATTGAAAATTTTGATGGATCGAATATTGGTTACAGTTAGATATCGGTTCAGTCAATATCTGAAAAATAGGCGTTTTGGGCCAACATTGTCTAAAGTTGTTCTGTGGTTACTTTAAATCGATAATTAACAGTTACAAAACACATGGATTTTTTTTTTTTTTTTTTTAAACCACATGCCGTTTGTGTTTAAAGGAAATAATTATAATTTTCTCTGCCCCAGTATCTGGCTTCAAGTATCTGCTGATCCCTGATATCAAAGTATCAACATTGGTATCACAGAAAAGGCTGAATCGGTGCATCCCCAACTGTGGAACGTTGTTCAAGCCGATGGCAGACCCTCCACCAGAAATGTTACATAGTGCACCTTTAAGAAGTGCAGTACTTTAATAAACTTTTGACAGTAATTTCAGTTGAAACTTCAATTTCTTTTTGACAATCTGACTAGTAAATGATTTTCCCCACTTACTTCCACATGGTATGATTCAATATGAAGTGATTTGATGATGTAGTTGTGCCTTAGAAAAATTTGCTGCACCCTGCTTAACATGTTGACAATATGTTTGGATGATCCCAATTTAAGGACACATTTTCACCTGGCCCCTATAAATATTCCATGATGTGTCCCTCTGTGTCCCTGCTCCAATTTCAAGAAATCTAAAAATATCAGAATCGTAAACAGCTGCCAGAGTCTGAGAAACTAACATACCACAACAAGCTCTTAATGAGTCTGGGCCAAGTGTGACGAAAGGAAGTTTTGAGAGATTCTTGAATGAGTTTTATGTATAAATTAAAAAGACAGCTCATGTTGTACTAAACTGTTGGAGATTTTAATCATGTAATGCAGTTAATATGGTTGAGCCATTGATCATCGTTGACAATTTGATCACAATTTGCTTAAACTATCAACTTGGAACTTTTTATTGCCATGGGAAAAGGACCTGTCAATCAAATCACATTGTTAAAGGTACACTATGTAACTTCTCTGGAGGAAGGTCTGCCAGCTGCTTGTCTCCTTGGAGATGATATTGCGTGCCGAGAATGCCCCACAGTATGGCTTTAAACTACTCCTTGTATGTATTCAAATCCAGGTGTTTCTATTGCGCAAAAAACATCCACCCTTACTGTGGAGTCATCTCTCCACAGATCTGACCTGTAAAATGGCCTGATGGCATCACAGACAGCAATGACATCTCTCTGGAGAAAAACAGGTGGTGTCCCCTTCTCAGAAAAGTCATAGTGAATCCATACATCGGTTTTAATAAACAATAGTAATATTTCCTTTCAGTTGCTCCAGCTAAACAGGTCCTTGCGCCCTCTACCGGCATTTTGTAAAGATACATTTTAGAAGGCACGTCATTTGACTTGTTGAATAACCACTCCTACTATCCCAAATTAATCTTTAAAATTTCAGTACATGAATATACGCACCTCTTCTGCGACTGACACATCTCGAATGGCCTGCAACAAAAACGTGATCTTGTTTCCTCCAGGAATCGAGTCATACGTCTCCTGTGAAACAAACAGAAAAACATTGAGAGACGCTTCAGAGGGACTGAGGAATTCATAGTTGGCATTTTAGACATGCTCAAAATGCCACTCTCCCATTTCAAAAAACACTGACTAAGGGACAGTTTGTTTCTCAGGGCTGGCACACTCCTAAACTTTAAATATATGCACTTTAACATGCACTTTTGTCTATGTAAATGTAATGAAATCAATGTTATACCTACCTCTGTTCCACAATATTCTGTTATACGTATATTTTTATCTAGTACTTGCCAATTGCACACTGGTTAGATGCCAAAACTGCATTTGAGTAACATGACAAAGTTGATGCTGATGTGTTAAAAAAAAAAAAAAAAAATTCACCATAACAAGTGTATACTGTTGCTACTTAAAAAGAAAAATGAGACACTAAAATACAATGGAATAGCAACAATATTGTTTGGTATTGACATGCAAAAGAAAACATTAAATTTAAACAATAAAAGCTGAAAATTTATTTTAAAAAAACATTAAAATTAAGAAAACACTTGACCATAACAGGCATATTCAAATACTAGCTGCGAGAACAAAATGACACTAGAACAGGATACTTGATTTTTAGACATTTAATTTAAACATTTAAAAAAGCTCAAAATGTGTTTATATGAGAGATTTTTTTATATAAAAATATAATACTAGCTCACAGCAAATGTATTCATTGCAAAAACAAAATAAGACTGTAAAATGCGGTCAAATGGCAACTACCGGTACTTAATAAGACTTAATGACTACAATAATGAGTAGTTTTTGGGATAAATTGACAATACAAAACAATAATGTAAGGTTTTTAGACATTGAAAAATATTTACTATAAACCAAGCCTGAATTTTCTGGAGTTGTCTGCGCTGCTTAAAACTGAAATGTCCCCCTGTCTCCCCTTTTCAGTCTGGGATCTTTTTGTTATGTAGATCATTTCCTGATGGTGCTTTCAAATGCGTTCAAAGTGCTGGAAGTTTCGCCACTTGCAAATCCTCACGGGGGTTCTGCCCTAAATAAAGGGGGTTTAGTGCTAGGTTGGCGAGAGGAAAGTGAAATATTTTAATTTGTGTTAAAAATAAGAATCAGTCCAGCTTTCAATAAGTGCAAATTGATCTTTGAGAAAACAATGTTGGAATTCATGGGTTTGTTTCCTGTTATATGATCATATGACCATTATATTCTGTGACGATTCAAAAGATGGAAACAATAACCATTTTAGCCGATGTTAATATCCCAAAATAAGTTTGAATAAAGTAGTTTTGAATTGACATTTTGCAGTTTGTTGAGGTAACAGCCCTATGATTATCCCTGTGTCTCCATGAGGTTATTATTCTGTGCAATAGCCGTTAACCTTGTAGTTTAAACCTCTACGAACATGTTCTCAAATGCATGGGATTCTTGGATTAGTTTAGTAGTTCAGATTTCAGTCTTCTCTCCTGTACTTTAAAATGGACATGGTTAACTGAATATTTTAAAACATGCAATCAAATGTCTCCCCAACTCGTTTGTCTAGGATCCCTACTGCTAAAGTATTTAGGCTATTAGGGTTGTTAATAGTATCAAAACTCAGATACTAATCAGCACCGAAACTAGTATTGAAATTAGATACTCATTTGAGCAGGTATCGATACTAAAAAAGTCACATTCACAGGACAGAAATGAACCTTTCCTGAATATCTTTAGAATGATGTTGAGCTGTATCAGAACAAGTATAAGACACAGACTAGTACACGCCCATGGACCACTATGGAACCTACTGGACGACTGAGGGATTACACAGATATAAGGCCACATGGGAATAGAAAAGAAAATACTACCATTTAATGTTGAAAATCACATGCTATTGTCTAAATAGTGTTTTTTTATCATCATCGTGGTATAGGAATCGGTATTGAGTCTATAACTTAGTATCAAAGTAGAAACACTGATGAACTTTAGCCTTGAAAACAATACAAATGGAGTATAATTTGGCATTTGTGGAGGTGATTCACTGCATTAGTCCTCTGTATTAAACTGTCAGGATGAGGATGTGTTGTTGAATGAAGAGTGGATTCGTTGAGCTTAGTGTCACTGGAGAGGAGCAGACAGCAGTGTTTTGTCCTTAGAAGTGCTGACGAGGGGGAGAGGGAGAGCCCATGATGCAATAGTAGGAAGTGGAGCTATATATTTGGGCCTCATGCATTACAGAGACAGGGGAGTATATCTAGGGCAATGCAATTAATCAAATTTATAAAATCAGGATTTCAAATTAATTACAAAACATGTTGTAATCAAATTAATTTCAGAATTACAAGTGTGCTTGTGCTACACACTTTTCGAATTTACAGTGGTTTGAATACAGAACAAAAACATTAGGTTAGACTCAATTATATTCAGTCCACTTCCATTCAAGTTTATTTTTACAATATAGAAGTCATTGTTTGAAATAATTGTGATTTCAGTTTTTAGCAAAATAGTTAAAGCATCCATAGATGATAAAGCAATGAAAGTTTGTTGATTTGATGTGTGTTATTCATATTCACGGATTACGCAGGTGTTTGTGTGTAGCCACTAACCAATATACAAGACTTGCAACATATTTTAGGACCTCCTAATCATTTCATGCACGACTTATCCTCTATACATGCATTTCCGAATGATGAAAAATAAGGACCGTTTCCATAGCAATTAACCTTTTAAAACTAATCATCCCTCTGAGGAGTAGTAGTAATTAGTAATCTGATGATAAAACATTAAAAACAGGTGCAGTTGTGATTATAAATGTTTAAATGAACCTATGTAGTTATTTGTTTTGTTTATTTTTGTTTGTGTTTTTCTGTATTTGAATGGGGCACTCATGAAAAAGAGTCTGAGTGCTCATTGGGCTCTCCCTGTATAAATAAAAGAAATGAAATGAGAAGTGAAAAGTTCTCAAAATGTCAACTATAAGCTGAAACCAATGAATAAGTCAGAAAATACTAAAATCTGTACAGTTGCAGTACTTTTCAAAAACAAAACTTAAAGCCTACAATATAATTAATGTAATGTAGGTGAACATGCCATTTGATTTTGCCTTTTTATGTTTTGGTCATATTAGTTTTGCCCTAAAAAAAAAATAATTAAAAAAAATCATAATATCAAAATCAACAGCCTATACGGTAAAGTGTTTTTGTCATTTTCTTCAGTGACAATAATGAAACCAGAATATTATGACTTAACAGTTTTAGTGCAACCCCATTTGTTAATAGTGTCAGTGGAGCAGAGAGCTAACTAAAGACCATTAACGTTACATAACAATCAAAGCTCTACCGCAATAAACCCGCCTGTCCAGAACGTTAAACTATCCACAATATACAAATATATTCTTAAGATCACCAAACACTTGAACAAAGCCAAGCCTTATTGACAATATGAGTTTGGCTAACGAGCCATTGAAAGTGACTGGGTAACTCACTAGCATATTAGCATCGCTGCCTGATTTGCTACACTCCAGCTGTCTGCCATATTGGTAACGGAAACTCTACTAGGACAAATATCAACAAAGCGCCGGTCATGACAATTTATAATCACGATAAATAATCTCCAATACAAATGTATTGGCTGTACATACAGTAGAAGAATGGAGCTTTTATTACTATAGCTTGTGAAGAAATATGGGAAAGGAGTGGACTTCAAAATGAGCATTTATTTTTGTTAATCTCAGTCTAGAGTGATTATAGAGCGATTTCAGCATTGCATCTTTGACCACTCTTCGCTTTAATGTGGGCAAGGCATCGCTCAGTGATTAGAACAAGTTTTTTTTATTTCTTCAGCACAAATCAGCAGCTAACGAAGCGATACAAATCAGGCAGCGACAGGCCATATAGCTAGCGCCGTGGTGCTACTTCCTGCCTAGCCCTCAGTCAGCTGGTGAATCAAACGTCCGTGTAGGGCCATTTATCGGCTTAATCTGAAGTTAATTGAGTGACACGGAGGACATAAGAACGTAAAACTGTATCCATGTCGAAGTTTGGGTTCGTAAATGTAAAAAATGGGCAAGAAACCGCATAACTACGCAACATGGAGACACCAGTTAGCGGCTTCTCTGCGTAGAGTGCAGGGAGTCTCTGTAAATTCCAGGCATTTCGTCCGGCTGAGCATAGGTTAGGGAAATTTGGACATTTTTTGTTGATTTTGACAATAAATATTAGTTTAATGGTCGAAATGCAGACGATTGGGATTAAAGACAAGTTTGAGAATAAGGTTACTTTACGTTGATGATTGATAGCGGGTTTTTATTGATTAATTTAAAGGAGTTTTGTACATAAATAGAGGTTACAACAGATTTGTCGCAATTTCACTTCAAATTCCGTAATGTTCATTCGAATTTAAACCAAGCACAACTTTTGATTTCAGTATTAACCGTATTAACACATTTATATTTGTTTTTAAAGCTGATATTTTATTGCAGACCCTCCCCAGAGTGAAACGCCTTGGATGTAGCAAGTCCCCCTAGCCATACACGTGGGCTTCGGTCTCCTACGCAGCCGCTAGTCCTCACGATTACCAACCCGATCTCCTTTAAAACAACAAAATCCCAACATTTCTCACCTCCGATTGTTTCCTGATGTTGTTGTCCGGGCTCATCAGATTGCCCAGCAAGATGTAGAACTGCTGCTGCTCCGCCATTGTAGTCAAGATCTGAAAGAACCAGCCCGGGAGGGGGAAAAGGAGAGGCGAAAAGACTGTGCCCGGGTCGGCTACGGTGCACCACTCGCTTCGGTCACACTCACGGCTCCCCGGTTCACGATTGGTCGCGTTTATCAGCTTTACAGAGCGCCTATTCGTCCAACACGTGAAGAAGACGGGGCTTGAAGAGCGTAGACAGATTTGCAGGTTTCTATTGGATCAGAAAGGCGCAGAAAGTGAATACGAGGTAGTGGTTGGTTAATGGTAAAAATGGAAAACGCGGGAAATTGCTATGCATGTTGTGCGTGTTTTGCACGAGCAGAAGGGGGATGGATGCATGGGTGGGTCTCTGTGTGCACAATAACAATGCAGAGATGTGTGTATCAGCAAAACAGGGAAAACACAAAAATTGAAATGCATTTAATCAAGTTGTATCGTGTCATTTTGTACTTTTACGCTTTTGGCAATTCAGAATCATCTTGTTAGTGTCAATGAATAGACTGTACAAACCAAGATGATAAAACACATAATAGAATTGAATGTAAAATGGACAAAGAGTCTATATCTGAGTAAAATCTAAAATATAGGCTACTATATGAACTAAATTGTATTGGTTGCGCAGCATTATTTAAAGATCATAAATGTACAACACAACTCAGGTTAAGCACATAACCTGCATTATGTTTCAATTTACACTAAACACTTTTAATTTAAGCTAAAAAAAATAGCTTTATTATAGGAGTAATGATTTTTCCACATATTATAGCTCAGTAGCTCAATTTAAATAATGGACAACATGACGACGATAGAACATAATAATCGGTTTGTAAAGTGAGAAAAGTAGCTTTTAATCTTGTGAATAATTATCTGTTTATTATATTCCGTTTAATAAACTATAATAAAACTACATATTTTCCCACAATACGTCATATCAATTAGTCATACTCTAATTAGACACCAGAGGGCGCCAGATCCGAAGTTTTCCGCCTACATCTTTCACGTCTTTCTCCTAAATAACCTGTGTAGTTGGACACTTAAAAAAAACTTTAATATTTTATTACATATTCTATTCAGCTTGTTTTGTGTTTTATAGTAGGTTTGGCCATATTATTATAAGCAAATTCTTGATTATCTCAACATTTGTTTTTTGTTGACTTTTATGTGAAGCACTTTGGGCAGCTGAAATATTATGTATTTTTATATATTATGTTTTTTGGGGGTTTTTTTTATCCACATTAAGGCCCAAACACTGATCGATCTGAATTTTCCCTGTTTACTATATGTGTTATTTTTTTAGAACAAATTTACTGCAGCCTATTCAACACGTTTTATTTGTAAAGAATATTCCAAATGTAATAGTTGAGAGTAGGTAGGCCTATGTTATTATATACTACAAGACAATTATTAGCTATACAAAATCCCCAAAATGCTTGACAGAATTACAATCATAGAATAGCCTAAAATGTTAAAAAATACAGAAACCAAGGCACTTTCTTATCATTTTAAAATGCCTTTATTAGCTCTGGCATGTTTCCATCTATTGGCCTTAATCAGGGGGATAAAAAAAAATAGACAGACAGACAGATAAATGGATAGGGTAACGTAAAATAAGACAAATATTCCTGAGTTTTTAATTTAATTTTAGATTTTTCCTTGTTTTTGCGCCCTCTATCGACCAGCACGCCTACTGCACCGTCCCAAAGTCTGCAGCCTTGTTCGGTCCAGACTCGGTCCAGACTAGGTCCTGATCCGCCATAGTCCGCTTCGTCTCCGCCTCAACCTGCAAACTCCGACATTAAAACTCACAAAAACCGGACCTACAAGACTCCAACCATGTCACGAATGTAGGAGGTAAGCTTTTCACAAAATACATTTCGTTTTGCACGTCAAATTATGCGCGTATTAACTTTTTTTCGCTTTTCAAATGGTCGCTACTTTTGCGTTATAGATACATTAAACTACATCGCTACACGTTTTGAGGAATGAATAGCATTTTTCCTTTACATAATATTAATTTTGTTCAAAAGGTACAAGGAAATGCGTTTAAAATAAAAAATAGCACGACAAACGAAGCAAAGTTGGTGCAAGAAGTAAGGTGCAGAGTGGAGCATGTGGCTTTATGCTAATTAGAACAATACATCAATGCACCTTTTTCAGTAATACACCAATTATTAGTACTTTTAAAATTAGAACCATATGCAATTTAGATTTAGCTATTAAGTAGAATTTTGAGGCATCAGTACATTTGAGAGCAGGTATCTGCACTTTCTACTCTATTACATTTTGTATCTGGACTGGACATTTTTAACTGGACTGAGAAGTAAAAAGTTCTTTTCATATGATTTGAGGGGCTAATTTGACCATGTTTGTAGTAACATCCTGACTAAAGTTTTCCAGCTCAGGCTCCGGCTTTGAGCAAACACAAGTAAATACACAGAATTCATAAGAAAAAATGAGAAATTGGTTCGTATTGCTGCTGTTGACCAAGATATGTATTGTTTTTTAATCAATATCACTACATTTAACACTTTAATAGATTAACAACACTTGTGTGAAATACTTTTACTTTTTACTCTTACAGTACATTTTTAAACAGGTACTTAAATACTTTTACTTAAGTAGATTTTCTCATGTGATTCTTTTACTTTTACTTGAGTAACGTTTTACCTCTTTATCTGTACTTTTACTTAAGTAACAACATTGAGTACCTCATCCATCACTGGGTATAGGTGGAATTCTTTAATCCTAGTTTGACCCAGTTTAGACCTGTTTTGGTGTTGGCTAATTGTAACACCTGGTCTACTACCACTTTAGCGTAAATTACATAAGTGTTCTGTGTTGTGTTGAATATTTCCCCTTTTTAAATTAGTGGTGGTTTATCCAGTTTACATAGTTAGCTTTTGGTATGGTCCTGGTTTAGTCCCTGTTTTAGACTAATAGGCGACGTCAAGTTACATCTAAAGGTTATTCACACTGGGTACTTAGTCCTGGGTACTTGTTACTGTGGATCATAGCAATACCTATTTTGTCCCTTACTGTTTTATTTAGTAGTGAGGGTCCGATGTGGATTTTTTTTTTTTTTCTTTTTTAAATGATACTGATTTTTGCCAATGCCGATATTAAGCTTTTAAAATCTATAGTACAAACCAAATTTATGTTGAGTTATAGTGAAGTTTACAAATTAACTTGGCGCTTTTGTAAAAATAATAACATTTATTTATCTGGGATATAGATTAATATTTTCATTTATGAGTCAGTCATGTTCAAAAAGACACATCTGTGTCACATCACTGACTAGTCCTGTCATGATAATTACTATAATAACTATATCTACTTCAATATGTGTTAGATGGAACAATATTTTTTGGATTCATTATTAATCGTGTGTACATTTTTTTGTACTATGAGGAAATTTGAGGTTATTTTTTGGCTATGTGATAAGATTTGAGCTGTAGAAGGTTGAATGAATAACTTCTGTGACTCATTACAGAGGCAAACTAAACTAATGTATTTCATTCTGCTGTTTATTTATTGCAGCTTGTTTTTTTTTTTTTTAATATTGTAGATTTAGAATAGTTTTTGTGATGTAAATCTGCTCTTGGGTCATTGTGACAGTGGCATAAATGAGTTTCAATATTATTGTTTATCGTCTATGTTTGATTGTTTGCTTCAGCAATATATCGCACTTCTTAATTTGTTATTGTGACAGGCCTAACACTGAGGACAAACTGGGAATGACACATTGGGCATCCAGAGACTGGGCCAATGCAGAACAAAATATTGGTGCCAAATATCAGCTAAATTTCCAGTATCGGGCCAATACTTATATATGACTGATAACTGATAGTTTTGTACTTGAATTGGACCATTGTAGATTCATTTATTTCAGTTCAATTCTTGTTTTATACCTGCTTAATTAAATCTCTATAATTGCTGACATTACTTTGAAATCTAACATTAGGTTTACATTTATTCTTTCTTAAAAGTGGACTATATAACTTTTGTCCATAGAGAGAAATGTTTTTGCTTTGCTTGGTATGCTCCACAGTATGGCATTAAACTTATCTATCTCCATGGAGACAAGCAGGTGATATTACCAGGCCAAATTACAGTTCAGATCTGTGGAGAGGCGAACTCGCTCACCATAAGAATGCATGTTTTTAAAGGTATTCTTGAGTAATTAAAAAAAAACAGTTATCGAATAGAAGCAAGATATATACATTTAATGCCATAGTGTAGAACATTCCAGGCATAGCAATAACATCTCCATGGAGACAGCAGGTGCAGGTGGCAGAACCCCCATCAGTAAAGTTACAGTAAAGTGGACCTTTAAATTATTACTACATGTTTCAAGCTTGTCCAGTCTGTGGCTGTGTTATGGTGTAATGAGCTGAGGCATTCCTCCATAATGATGTCCAAATATTTCAAACAAAAGAAAAATGAAAGCAACAAAAGGGAAAGCAAGGGACAGTTTTTAAGCAATTATCTGAGTTTGAAAAATAATTTTTGTTTTCTTTGTACAAAATTCACTGTGTTGTTAAATAAATAAATAGCACAAGTCATAGAACTACTGCTTTCTATGGGTCAAATTTTATTGTACTACAAAAAAATATATATATATATGTATAAAGTTCCTCACAATTGCAAAAAGGCTAAAAGTTGAGCCCCAAAAATATTGTTCTTTCTATCATATATTGAACGATAGACACATCAGACAAACAATTTAACTGTACGTGTATCTCATTAATAGAGGCAACTATGGAGCTCAACAGTGACTGCCCCCGGTTCCAAAAGGAAATTTCATATCAGCTTTGTGGTAACTAATGACCACAAGACCTATCATTTTATGTAAAATCTCCTTCTGAAACTTTATAAACCACAAAGTTATTAAAACATTTTGCTGAATCTTGTGTTTTAAATGTGCTTTTTGGACTTAAAACAACCGCATTATGGATATTAGTTGTAGCTGGTTAGCCTCCACGATGCCTTTGAGCTCTTAATATTTTAATTTTTCTAAATGTCTATGGGAAAAATGAATGGAAAATTTACTTCCGGAACTGGAGCGGACATCGAAATGGGCGGGACTGTTGAGCGCCATGCAGGCCTCTCAAAATCTAAAAACAAGCTGAAGAAAAAATGGTAAAATAAATATTTTATGTTTGTACTATTGCCATAATAAACATATATAAGCAACTGTATTTAATCTGTAATATGTTTTTGGGGTTTTTTTAATCAGTAGAGGCAATACGTGACATTTCCACTCAAAAATGTTATTAAATAATATAATTCAAATATGGATCACTTGTGCCATTCTTGGACCTGTTCCCAGTGC
>KN474296.1:1809-12934 GCA_000787095.1 Periophthalmodon schlosseri | reverse complement strand
GCTCCCAACAGGAGGAAAGATGCAATGTGCTAGAGCAGCTACTGAAGGGGTCAGCAGGAGAATGCTCCCTGCTGGTCGAAAGGAACAGTGTACTACAACAGGAGGTGGAACAGAAGAAAAATGGGAGAGCTGAACTAGAGAAAGACAACGGCACCATTTTGATGACCTGTAAAGACCTAAAGGTAGAGCGCTCCCTGCTGGTGGAGAGATGTAGTGCACTGGAGCAGGAGCTGAGGAGAACACAGGAAGAGCACTTCCTGCTGGTTGAAGAAAACAGTGTATTACAGCAGGAGGTGGAGCAGGAGAAACATGGCAGAACTGAACTACACAAAGACAAGACTGCCATTTTGAGGACCTGTGAAGACCTAAAGGTAGAGTGCTCCCTGCTGGTAGAGAGAGATGCAGTGCGTCAGACCAGCGATTGACAAAAGCAGAAGAAGAGCGCTCCCTGCTGGTCATAAAGAACATTGTGCTACAGCAAGAGGTAGAACGGGGCAAACAAATCAAAACCGAACTAGAGGAGGAGAAGAGAGCTATCTTAAAGACCTGTGAGGAGCTGAAGGAAGAGCGCTCCCTGCAGGTTGAAAGATCCAGTGCTTTGGAGCAAAAGCTGAAGAGGATAGAACAACAGCGCTCCCTGCGGGAGGAGATGAGCAGGGCACTGGAGCAGGAGCTGGAGAAGAAAAAGTGGAAGTGGTACAGGAGGCTGCTGTGCTCCTAGACCCTCTCTCAACCCCCCTCACCATTCTGCACATAAACAATAAACCATAAAAAAATCATATTTGACTTTTTGTTTAACTTAGACATAAATCCATTCATTTTTTGTTCTTGTTTAAGTTAATTATTATTTGAAATACCTTATCCATTGTTTAGTCTATTTTAGATTTTAGGGGTTTTTATCTGACGGACTCCAAACTGAGGCAGCATCATCAGGACATATCTGAGGTCAGAAGTTGTTAAAATAATTTACATAAGTCCCAGGGTGTGGTCATGACGAGCTCTTAATGAAGCGGTCAGTTTGGAAAGCTTAAAAATCCCAGGGACTTTTGCAAAAATGGTCAGATCTGGATGGACTCAATGTAGCATTTGTGTGTATTGATGACCTGGATATAATGATATGATTTAAATTTCTATCTTTAAAAATCTCTCTCCAGCGCCCCCTGCAATATTAAAATGGGATAGAAAAATGCAATTAGTCATACGCTTATGAAATTTGGTACACACACCCTTTATCTGAGTGATAAAGGGTGTGTGTACCAAGTGTGTACCAAGTGATCTACACCCATATTTGCATGGCCACACCTTAATTCTTTATGTGACCCTGACAAAGAAGTCTATGGGGACCACACCCTGTCTCCAACGTGAAGGCGGTCATTTTGAATGAAAATATGCTTCACCTCACACTTTAATGAACTTGTCCTAGGGTTTTTTTCAGATGAACTCCAAACTGAGGCAGCATCATCAGGACATATCTGGGAATAAAAGTTGTTAAAAGATTTTGCATAAGTCTTAAGGTGTGGTCATAACAAGGTCTTAGCAAAGTGACCATTTTGAAAGCAATATTTTATTCCAGTGTGGCAGTGGCACTTTTGAATCAAATGTCAAGCCAGGGTTGATAGGCAGCCTTCCCACTGGAGCATGCCCTTATGTGGTCACAAGGGTTGCGAGGGCCCTTGATCACTGTTTGCAGTTTTAATTACAAATTTGATTTTAGTCTTACAAATACTCGAGCAGTAACACTTAAGTAGCCATTTTTCCTAATACCTTTTTACTCTATTTGGCTACTCTACACCTCTGTACATATGACACCAGCATGTGTTTCAATTGGTGGATGTGTAAGCGTGACTGTGCTTATTAAAAGTTTCCAAGGACACACTTGAGGAAGGGGAGCGTTCTTGTGGAGTGCGGTTTGCTGTCATCAACAAACTCCCCTTGGACCACATCCGACTGAGCAGGCAGAAAAACTGACTTGAGCGATAAGGGTCACTGGTTACATTAATGAAACAAAGTGCACAGTGGCCTACTTTTGAAGGAATATAAGTAACAAGTAATCATGCTAGTAAAATCTAAAACTGATGTCACTCCTTTATAGTGCTGTCACAATAACTACATTTTAAACTCAAATTCTATACTACGTAGGGGCGATATTTTTTAGTTAATTATAATTGCTGGAATTATAGTGATGTCCATGGGGTCTCACACAAGTTCTGATATAGATTAAGATTATTCAGAAAGGTCTAATTTTGCCCTATTTATTTATTATTTTGCCTGTATTGATACTTATTCAAATGAGTATGTAGTTTTGAGTTTCATGATCGATTTATGTCTGGATATTTTTATGACCTCCTTAACATTATATGCATGAATTGTGGGTAGCCATAGCAGCAATGTATCCAAATTAGCTGCTCTACATATACGTACTAATGAAGCCATAATACAGTAACCCAGCAGTGAGTCAAGCTGACAAGGAATGTTTATGCATCTCTGAAGGACAATAGGGGAGATAATCACTATATAAATAATGTGGTGTCATGCACTATAAGCACACATGGGTACATACAGTTATCACTTGTGTTTTAACCTGGTTGAATACTGAGTTACTGTATAAATTTGATAAAACATTGATTATTTCTATATATTTTTTTCCAGAATACTATGAATCTTCCTCCAGACAAGATGAAGATCCTGGGCCAGTATGACAATGAAAAGAAGTGGGACCTGATCTGTGACCATGTAAGATTCTTCCCAAATACTCTGTATCATACTGCAATGTTGAACTATATGCTTATTTGTGGACACTGTGTAAAGGAATTCTCTTCATGTAATTAATATTTTCACAATACTTTTAATAGCTAATTTCTGGTTTTATGACACCAACACACCAATATCTCTCTTTTTTTTAACTGTTGGTTTAGATTGGTACTAGCTGTTTTTCCAGCCTTACCTTTGTGCAATATGTGAAGTATATTGTTGCCATCAAATCCAAAACATGTTGTAATTTTTCCTTTTTCATGGTTTGTGATTGATTTCCCTATAACTTGGTATGGTGAGGCACATATCCCTAAGCTATATAAATAATGTACACCATAGCAACAGGAGTGAGGCCTTCCTGTTTCTTCAATGCAGACTGACACTGGTCATTGCAGCTGTGTTTTGGTCATTTTACTTAATGGACAAAGGATGTACAAATGCTTTGATGTAACCATTGTGTGCCTGCATGCAACTATTATCAGTTGTGTTTGAACAAATGCTATGCAATCAACCCACAAACCCACACCATTCACTCTACAATACGGCGTAATTATAGCTATTTTCATGTCTAATTCCCCACAGGAGAGAGTTCAAGTCAAGAATCCTCCATCCACATATTTGGACAAACTCAGGAGTTATCTGGACCATGGAGGGGTCAGTCGCAAGGTACAAGGCAATACACTACATAATACTAATTACTATAGCGACTTATTGTTCAATATATGAGAACTGGATCAATATATTTTGGGGCTCAATATTTATCATGTGTTTCTTTGCAATAATGGTGAGATTTTTGTTATTTTTGTTTCTAATATTATATGTAGTATTTGAGCTGCAAAGAGTTGAAAAGGTAACTTCTATGGCTAAGCATTGCTTCATTCTTTATTTGTTGCTACTCGTGTCTTTTAAGGACACTGTCTGTTTAAACATTTCACTCAGATTATCCTGCTTTAAGGTTATTGTGTCACAGGCATAAAGTAGTTTCAACATAATTGTTTATCGCAATATTTTGCTGTAGTAATACATTGTACTTCAAAATTTCTTATCATGATATGCCTATATAATACTACACTATACTGTGACTCATATAAGTATTTTGCTAAAAAATCAAGGTATATGTTGCGGATTATCTCGCAGGTTATCTCTTTATCTCTTGTAAACAGCAAGTTTAAAAGAATTTCAAAGTTGTGAAGGGGGCAAATGGACTCCGCTTAAAGAAAAAAGCAAGTTTTACCTGACAACCGGATCAGAGCATCAGTTCTAGTGAACAGGTGGTGCATATGGGGAGTGAAGGCTGGCCCATATGGCTTATCTAACAGATGAGTTGCTCTAGCTCAAATTGCAGAGGAAGTCAAGAGTGGTTCTGATATAAGAGCATCACATATTTAAACATGTAATGAAACTGTTATGCATCTCTGATGTTTGAAAGATGGCTTATGCTTTTGTTTTAGTAGAAAAAATTACCTCAAAAATAAGTTTATTATTTTTCTTGTAGTTTAAACGTCGCATTCCAGAGTCCACCCAGGTCCTGAGAGAGCTGGAGATCTCTCTAAGGACAAATCACATCGGGTATGTAAAATCCAGTTAAGCATTAAAAGAAAATAGCAATATTGGTAACACTTTATAATAACTAATAACTAATACCAGAACCCAACTCCTCACATTAACCCTTTAATTAGGTACTTAAAGGTTCTATATTGACACAAAATTGACTCCTGTGAGCTTTTTGCCATGTTAGAATGTTATTACCTCCTCAAAAACATACCTGGAGTTGTGTTTTGTTTCATTCACACGTTTGAGTAACCCTTTATTATTAGTCTGTCTACATCTCCAAAGTCAAAATGCTATTAGTCTGTCTACATCTCCAAAGCTCAAAATGCTCTGTTCCACCTTGTGATGTCAAGTAGTGGTAGTTTTCAAGCTAACTTTTACCTTTTGTTTAGTAGAGGCTGGCAATTCCAGGGCTGAAAACATCCAAACAATTCTAGTGAAGGTGTATGGAGTTTAAAAACACAGTGGAGCACTTCCTGTATTACCACATGACATCACAAGGTGGAACAGAGTGTTTTCTGTCAGCTCAGCCTAAATATGCAGGGTTGTGTATTAAACATGTGAATAAAACAAATTACAACATTGGGTTTGTTTTTGATGAGGAAACAACATTATAACATAAATTAGAAAATAGCGTAATATATAGGCCTTGTAAGATGTAGTAAATTAGTGTAGCTATTACAAAACATTCATTATCTTTTTGTTTTTCTTTGCAGTTGGGCTCAGGAGTTTCTGAATGAGGAGAACCAGGGTCTGGATGTGCTGGTGGATTACTTGTCTTATGCCCACAGTGCTGCTATGTACATTTGATACATACTATAATTGAAAAAAACATTGCTGTTTCATCATTCAGGCACATAATTGCATTAACTCTAATTCTAGGTATGATGGAGATACGCTGGACAGTAGTACGGCCTCAGCGGAGAAATCTGCCGAAGATCTGAGCAAAAGTGCCACCAACTCACCCTCTCACAGTGCCTCCAAGCCCACCAAAGCCTTTACAGTCAGGTGAGGACCAGTTTAAGTCCAAATTCAACACTTTATTAGATCCCAGAAGGTCAGTCGTTTAGTAGACAGTAGTAACTAACAAGCAGTGCATACACCCTCGCAAAACTATTTCATGTTAATCAGTTTGCAGTGGTCCAAAGTTAGTCCTCACTTACCTTATGCATTCTTATTATTTATAAGTGCTTTGTCACAGCTTTCAGGGGCCAGTGTAGAGTTTTGCTGTCACGGTAATGCAACAACAACTAGCATGCTAATGGCGCTTTTCCTAATTTATTTAAGACCAATGACAGTAGTATTTGCTCTAAGCCATCATCAGTGACTTCTTACTTAACCCTTAGACACAACACTGTTCTGTCATAGAAAACTATGGCAGGCATTTTTAATATTCAGACCACATAATTCCCTGTACTGTCTCTCTGCTTGACAGTTTTGATGTATGTTGACAGCCGTACTGCAGCTGTCAAACCACGTATAGAGCAAAATCATTTCTGCAGTTCTTTTTAAAAATATGCCTGACTATACCATATATGTCTGTGAATGTAGCCAAAACAAAACAACACACACAGCACAGGCTAGCGTCCCAGAACAGGGCATTTAAAGCAGAGCATTCCTGTCACAATGATACATCCTGTGTGGTTTTCTCAGTTATTTGGCTCTTGTGTGAATGTGAGAAATGTCTACTGAGTGACTGACAGACATACCTGTGCTGTAGGGAGTGTCTGTCTTCTGAAGTAATATAGTACAACATAAGACAAACAAACTATTTTTTAGTATTTCTAATGTAAATGAGTTAAAAAGTTTGTGTCAGTGTGAGAACCATTTCAGCTCATAATATAATAAAATTATAATTTTTTTTAAATCTCTGGTACAGAGTACGTCACCTGCTTGTCTCTATGGAGATGTTATTGCTCTGTTTTGAATATTCCACAGTATGGAATTAAATGTATATATCACAGGTTATTTACAGGTGTACATGTAATTGTTGAAAAATCTTGAGAAACATGCATTCTTACAATGAGTGAGCTTGACACTCCACAGATCTGATAACTTTGCCTTGTGCTTTTAGGTCTATAATGGAAAAAAAGATGACTTAATTTAAAGTTTACATTGTGTGAATTAGTGTGAATCAGTTAGGTGGAAGTATGTCTAAACATACAGAATAAAGTAGGTACAGGAAGAGGGGCGTAGAGTGTCTAAAATTTTGATCAAGTAAGAGTAAAAAAGTATTTGGGGAAAGTACTACTCAAGTAAGAGTAAAAGTAGCTGTCTGCAACATGAGATTTTTTATTTGAAGAACAATGCAATAAAAGGTACTTCAAAAGTATCCAGTCCCACTACTTAGTGAAGTGCAATTTAAAAAAAAATAAAAATAACTGAATAAATGTAACTGAGTTCTACCCACCTCTGGTTATAGGTGTGTAAGTGTGTAGGTGTGATATTGGCAGGCCCGTGTGTAAGAGTAGCGTTTCTTACTGTCAGATTGAACTCCAAACAGGAAAGCCCTGAGGACGTCCCGTGTGGTGAGCCAGAAGGACGACACGCACCTGTGCATCATGTGTTTACGCGCCATCATGAACTACCAGGTATTGCACCTGCGCCCTGCTTGCTCCCAAGAGTCCTATGCTGTTGTGTTATGCCTAGAATGACTTAAGCAGAGGTGAAAGGGTGAAAGAGACATAGTCAAAGCTTAAACGTTTGAGTTCATTTTAGATTGTGAATGTATCAAGCTATGCAATCATCTGTTTTAGCATTACAAAAATATTCTAGCTTTGGTACTTGATTTCATGAGCTTTCTGATTATCATTATCAAGTATAATCCTTGTTTTTACACCTTCATAAAACTACAATTAAGTATACTCCTTGAATTACTTTACAGAGAATAATAATACTTGTATAATACTGATTACTGTGTCCATCAGGTAAAGTGACACTGGTGGTAGATTACCCTGTGGTCTGTAGATCACTCGTCTTTTCACTTGAGCTCTCTCTCTTTCACTCTCTTTGGATCGCTCTCGTGTGATTGACAGCTCTAAATGACTTTTGTTTTGTCAGTCGGGCTTTAACCTGGTGATGACTCACCCCCGCTGTGTCAATGAGATCACCCTGAGCCTCAACAACAAGAATCCCCGGTAAGCATCAGTCACATGATTTATAACATGCATGTACATGTACTGATGAGAGGTTTACAGTAACTGTACAGGTAAGCACCATTCACATAATATATAACATACATGCATTGATGAGAGGGCTACAGTAACTGTAGCATCCGTCTTTACATTATAAATGTCCCCTCAGAACTAAAGCCCTGGTGCTGGAGCTGCTGGCGGCTGTCTGTCTGGTGAGAGGAGGACATGACATCATTCTCTCAGCTTTTGACAACTTTAAAGAGGTCAGAGGTCATAATCTTTAATACATTTTTATTAAATGTTTTGGACAACACTTTTTATGATAACAGCACATTGTAAAATATAAAATGAAGTATTCCTTACTTTTGTTTAATTGCATAATACATAACATTTACAGGCCGCTGTTGTTAAAAACTATACCACTGACAATTACTGGATGAGACTCATCTAAACAATGCAACATTATAAAGACTGGTCTTAACAGTTTCTCATAAAGGTTTTATTATCCTATTTATTCATCCTCCCATAAATGTTACAGTTTTATTAGCTGTATTTACTGCTTCACAAGTGTTGAGCATTAAGGGTATCACTTACACTAGAGGGGAGAACCCAAAAGGATAGGAGCTGTTTAGATCTACATTTCCATAGGACTGGAATCTTTATGGACACTGTGAGTGTACTGCAGTGTTATGTTTGGGAATCCCCCGCCCCATCTGCCCCTCAGCTGCTACCCAGTTGTCCCACAGCCAGACTAAACCACTGCGTCGGCGTCACTGTCAAACTCTTCCCCAGCTGCCTCTGCCCTCTCCTGGATTTCTTTCTTCTTTTTCCTGACAAAGCGGCAACTGTTGCTGGCTAATGGGCTCCCGTGGCTGCACAGACTCTGGCAGAACGTGAACTAGCAGCACCTATTATTAGTAAATGTCAGGGATGTCAGGAGCCCTGGCAACAGACGGCAAACTGTGGTCTGGTATGCCCCCGCTGTGAGCTGGGGGATCCTCTTTGAAGCACTGTTCACACCCACACACATAACACTAATGTGTATCAGAGCTGAGCCCAAAGCTAACTGTAGCGTCCTTATTGGTTATCATCAAGTAACTACAGTTGTTTGATCTGCTTTTCCCCTGTGGGTCTACAACCAATATTTACTATTCAATTATTAATCCTAATGTTTATATAATAAGATGACTAAATTGAAATAGATACAGATATGGTACTCCCCCCCTTTTTAACTAAATACATAATTGACCCTCTGCCACTGCCCTTGTTTATCCAGGCTTGGAATCAGCACAATTCACTGTGTGGTTAATGTAACTGGCTTATGCCCCCTTGTGGTTGGATGAAAAATACAAGCAAAAATACCTCAAAATAGATAATCAATTAATCTTGGATTCACTTGTAAGAACAAAACAGTGAATATAAGATCATCTGATCAATTAATTGAAACTGAAAATAAAATATTACTCTATTAATGTTAGTCCAAAGTAATTATAGATGCATGTTTATACTATACAATTTAATCTTATTTGATTCTGAAAATAAATATTTGTTAGTTATTATAACCCTATAGGAAATACATATCTTAAGATGCCTTAATGGTAATAATTCTAGTGACCAGTTTGAAAAACATATTTTCATAGTTTTCACTGTCCTCTTCAGAAGTGCCATTTTTAGCTCTTTTCACAATTAAACCTCTCCAGAACCTCTGTAGATCTGCTCCTGGCACATCGCTGATACCCACTGTGATGTTGCTGCAGTAAAGTGCATGGCTGGACTAGTGTGTTTGGGTGGGAGGGGGGCAGCTCCAAGGAGGTGGGCACGGGGCCAGCTGTCGGATCATGTGTCTCGCTGAAGCAGGACAGGGGCTTTGTTTTGGCTTGTGCGGCCGGCCTGTTAGAGCGCTCCGGTTGTTGCATTATTTAGAGGACATGAGTGGACAAAAGGGGGAGGCAGAGCACAGCAAACAGAGCAGAGAAACACATGGGAATTGTGCTGACGAGAAAACATGATTAAGACCAGCGTTAACAGCAGCTTTCCAATATACATTTGAGTTACACTAGGCTTAGATGGGCTTTATTGATCAACAAGGTACTTGGACATAGACATTCAATAATACTATAACCACAATACAACACATGCAAAAAGCACATAGGACAGTAATAAAATATGGATGATATAAGAAAAATCCTGCTGAGAAGTGCCAATGTAAAACGTGCAGTGGTGGAATGTAACAAAGTACAAGTAGTAAAGTACTGTACTTAAGTAGAATTTAGGTATCTATACTTTACTTAAGTGGGTACTTTTACTTCACTACATTTGAGAGCAGGTATTTGTACTTTCTACTTCACTACATTTTTTAACTGGACTGAAAAGTAAAAACTACTTTTCATATGATTTGAGAGGTTATTTTCACCATGTTCTTGGTAACATCCTGACTAAAGTTTTCGAGTTCAAGCTTCAGCTTTGAGCAAACAAAAATAAATACACAAAGTTCATAAGAAAAATTAAGAAATTGATTCATATTGCTATTATCAACACTTGTGTGAAACACTTTTACGTTTTACTCTTAAAGTACCTTTTTAAACAGGTGATTAAATATTTTTACTTAAGTCGATTTTTTCATGTGATACTTTTACTTTTACTTGAGTAACTTCTTGCCTCTGTATCTGTTCTTTTACATAACAAAATTGAGTACTTCATCCACCACTGAAAATGTATATATTGATTAGCTGTAACCTTTGTATGGGAGTATGTTTCATCAAATACAGACATATAACAAACATATATGCTATAAACTGAAGTAATTTTAACTATTTCAATTCAAAAGTTATAAATTTGATGTGTTTGCTTGAAAACAGTGAAATTTGCGCACCAGTCAATCCCTTATTATCTGTTCAAAACAATATTTAAAACAGTCTTTTGGAATTTGCTGATGCAAAGTGTGTGTTTGTCTCAGGTTTGTGGAGAGAAGAGACGATTTGAAAAGCTCATGGAATATTTCTGCAATGAAGACAACAACATTGACTTCATGGTAAGCTGCTTATGTATTTTAATTGACTACTTGTGCACATACATCCTTTGTTGTGTGTGTACGGTAGAATCTGAATATTTGAATGCAGCTCCATAACAAAAACATTCAGTGTGGAGGTTAGCACTAATTACTCCGTAGAGAAAAACAGAAAAAGCAATTAGCACAATGACAGTGTTTCTTGTTAATGATACAGCTGTGTGTAATTGCATTGAATTGAACAAATGCGGTGAGTGAGATATGGCCACACAGTTCCATATGTATACAAAGTGTTTAATTGGTTCTAGGCTGTCTGCATGAACTGTGGCTGTGTAAGGCAGTGAAAACAAGCCTATTCCAGACAGAAGCTGTAAAACTACTGTTATATTGAAATGAACAGATTTTCGTTAACCTCTTCAAGATGGATTTATATGCACAGCCTCACAGGAAAGTTCAATTGATTACTTAAAATTAAAATATTCTGTACTCTACATACTAATATGAAATTGTGTTCATGGAGTTCACCTTCCTGTTATATATTTCCTGATATAATATTTAGTTTTAAATTGTTGGCAATGGCAACAATCGTATTTTTCATTATGAAAAATATATTTAGCAACTTTTAGTAATTTTTTTTTAAGTTAAATATTTTACACATTATATTTTTTATATATTAAAAATA
>JACM01057986.1:0-38092 GCA_000787095.1 Periophthalmodon schlosseri | reverse complement strand
TTTTTTTTAAATATATATATTATTTTTGTATCTTTAAGGACTATGCACTTCTTATTGTGTGTGTATTTTAAAAGTTGCTGTAGAGTGGATCAAACAGTGGCAGGATGGAGAGACAACTCCCCTAGGAAGACAGTAAGTAAGAGACAGAGAGTGAGTGAGGGAGAGAGGGAGGGAGGTGTACACTCACTGCATCCTTGTCTGCTTACTTCTTCTGCCTCTCCTGGGGCCTCTGCATCGTTATAAAAGGTTTTTAGGAAATAAAAGTGCCTTTAACACACTAAGGACTACTGTAGGAGAAGCCTATTCTTTAGAGACATGTTCAATCCACCTGAGGCGTGTGGACCAGCACGGAAAGCAGTGTTGGAGTGTGTTGTATGACAGAGGCTAGGCCTGAGGGGCCAGAAGGGCCGGAGGGAGTCGGTCTCAGTGGACAGAGTAAAGACGGGCTAAACTACGACAAATGTGTATGTGCGGGTGATATGTTAATGCAGAGAGAGACAAAGAGGAGTGCTCCTCACCCGGGCTTTTCCCACAGCTCTGCCTCTGTTGCTGTAGCTCCAGATCGGCTAACTCACTCAGGAGCTCCATACCAGCGTGGGCCTTTGGCTCTGATGGGGAGGCTGTCGGGGCACTGAAGGGGAACAGGGGGAATGGAGGGACGTCTGTGCAGAAGGCTGCAGCTATCAGCAGCTCCAGACTCCAGTAGCACGGCACCAGCGGTTTGTGAGGAATTACTTCTATGTGAGTACTCTGAGGGCTCAGGGCAGAGCCCGGAGACAGTGCTTCCTCACAGGCATCAGGAGCTGCCTCGTTCTCCGTCCCAGGCTCATTGTCCTCTGCATTAGCAATAGACAGGGCCTCTGAAGCCTGCAGGGCAGCAGAGCAGGGGCTGGGCGGGCTGGTGGAGGCCAGCCCTATGTGCTGCTCTTCAGGCATGTTGACCTTTTGCGCCAGCTCCACCTGGCTCTCCTCCGCTGGCTCATCTCCCTCCTCTTCGTCCAGGGTGATGACAGCTTGTGGCCTTTCATTGTCCTCTGTGGATAAAGGGATCGGACAGGAGGCAACCTCGCACACCGGGCTTGTAGCAGGGGGGCAAAGAAGCACCTCATCGTCACCATGCCTCTGTTCTGTTAACTCCTTCTCGGCAGCCACATAAAGGGCTGTTACCTCTGCTACTTTCTCTCTCTCCCCCAAGACCTCAGCTACATCTTCATCTACTTCCTGCACAGGTTTCTGAGGTGAGAGATCCTCCTGGAGAGGTCTGACCACAGCTTGACACTCCAGTCCCTCACCTAAACTGGTGAGAGACTGGGGACGGTTTACAGGCTCCACTTGGACTGCAGCCAGGTCTGCAGGCTCAGCCAGCTGCACATCTTCAGAGGAGGGCACATTTCTGTAGCCAATGGCAATGCCAGGGTACACATAGCCAGGAGGCAGGTCTAAAAGAGGAAAAAATACAAAGAATACCAAATATGCATTATTAACATTTTAACATAACATTATATTGCTATTATATTTGCATTACATTTGCTTTCGCTGACTAAAAATACAGCAATTAGCCAGATAATAATGATTCATTAAGTTAAAGAAGCCTTTTTCTGGTATTTAGTGATAAACTATCGAACAAGCAGAGCATTATTTTACACATTATTGTAATAGCCCAATCAGCCTACCTGGTTCTAGTGATTCTGGATACTCCTGCGGCAGCTCTATTTCCGCACTCTTTTCCTGGGTTTCGGCCCTCTTTGACATGGGGGGAGGTACAGGACTGATGGCAGGAGACTGGAGAGTCGCTGCGGCCGGGCTGGGTGCAGGGCAGGGTGTGGAGGGGGTGCTTTTAGGATGTGGTCTTATTGATGGGGACTGACAACAAGGAGACATGTGAGGGGGGCAGGCTCCGGGGGTCGGGGTGTTCCTCCTTGGAGGGTTGTATGAGTACGGCTTGGCTGGTTTAGACGTCCTAGGCTCAGAGATTAGTTCCTCCAGTTCAGGTGTCTCATCTGGCCTTTTCTGAATCTGTAAGAAACACGAAATTTAAATTTGCGATCACACAATAGACTTAATTTATATATTGATTTTAATATTAATAATTCAGTTTAATATTGCTCTCTTTCATGTTCACCTGTGCATTGTGAGTGGACTGATGCTGCATGTCCATATTAAGTGCCCTCTGCTGGGGTTGGCCTTGAACATGGCCTTGAGCCTGTTGTGGCTGGTGGCTCTGGTGCTGATGCGGGTGCTGAAGCTGAGGATGCTGGAGAGAATACAGCTCCTGTTGCCGTAGAAACTGGGAGCGAGAGTACACAGCGGGATGCTGCATGTGGGAGGGTGGACCCCGGGTGCCGTACACAGGGGGCCATAGTCCCGGCTGCTCCATCACATCTAATGAGAAAGAGAAGTGGGAGAAGAAGGGATGAAGGGAGCTAACTTTGAGAGAAAGAAATGCCAAACTTGGAATATTATTGGTTGTTTTTCAGGCTATAATCTTTCATTGCACACGTTCCAAACACCCTTTAAAACACTAAAACCATTATAGATCACTTGAAAATCACTATATTTTACTGCCATACAAAGACAAATCTACTCAGAAATAAATTATGATTATGAAAAAACACATTTCCCCGATGGCAAAAAAATCACACACTTGTACAGAAAAAAAGGAAAACACTGAGAACTGGCAGAGATGATGGAAACGACAATAATTAAATGCAGATGATGACTGAAGTAGATTAACTGCCCCATAGTTGGGCTGTGGAAAAGTATCAGTGTGACCTTTGCTCTGAGAAGTCCCACCTGCACAGACCACAAAAGGGGCCTCTGAGAGCCCTGAGAGAAACCCAGGGCAACTTTCCATCCGTGACTGAAATACTGGCTCAAATATTGTATATTCAAGAACACATTATGCTTAATGTGTAATTTGTAGAGCTGCAGTTGACTAAAGACATTTTTGGTCAACTAAAGAATGCCCTGTACAACAATGAGTTAGCTAAAAGAGGGCAAGGTGAGACGCTATAAAAGTACTCAAATAAAATTACTTACTCAAATTAGGCATCTCTATAATAAAATAAATATACCAGTCACTCACAATACCTATAATTTGGTCAACTATATGCCATAAACCAATTACTCGACTAAACAACCAGTAATTTGTGATGTTTTCTAATAATAATAATAATACCAAGTAATACCAAGGCTAGCCTATTAACAATGTAAGTGATGACAAACCTAGGGGATGTGTTGGCGGGTGAGCAGCTGGCTCAGTGGGAAGGACCACCAGCTGTGAGGGGTCTTGGGGCAGAGGCAGGACGGGCTGCAGAGGGCCTGGCATCGCAGCAGAGAATCCTGGAGGAAGATTCTGATGCAGAGCGCTGTGACCAATACCTGCTTAACAAAAGAAGAAGAATTACATTTAAATAATGCTCCCATCTCAGCAGCTTTCATTTTACCATTGTGGCACTACATTGGTGATAATGTTAAGACAGCACAGAGGTATTAAAAAAAACAATATTAATTAACAAGGATTATTTACTGTAAGAGTGTCCTGTCATCCATAGTGATGGGCTTCCTGTTCTTGGCATCCAGTGATGAGCAGAATGTGCAGCAGGATCTCCTAATTGGCCAGACTGAAGGGACGTTCCACCCGGGACCATCAGATGAGAGCTCAGGTCTCCATGACAGCTGTTGGGGGGATGCATCCTTGAAAACTCCACCCTTTCCTTATTTTCCCTGGAGGCATGACAATATAATGTTAAAATTATGCATTTCAGACCTACCGTATAAATTCTAAATTACTATTATAAACAATTTATTCAATACCTGATATATGGATCTCTGTCTCTGTCCAAACAAGTGAGTTCCCCATTCATCCTTTTTCTCTCCTCATCCGTAGAGAGATCTGAAGAATACATGGAGCGGGTGACTCCTGTAAGAAAATATCGGTTTCACTGTTATGTTTCATGTTACACACTGCAAATCAAATCACCAAATAATCACAAAATCATTGTAATTTGCTATAATTAAAAAAAATTGTAACGAGTGTAAGCCACTTTCATGTCATAAGTGCTCACCTTTGACTGAGGGGTGCACTCTGCCTTGGCGACTGTTGTGGTGGCTGTCTCCTGAGCGACATGGTGGATCTCTCTGCCTGGCTACAGCCACTGCGATTCCCACTGGAGGCTGCCGCACCTCTGTCTCCCCATGACCTGGCTCTCCCAGTTCCCTGCTGCGCCCGCTGCAGTCGGAGCGCTCTCCGTCACTGACTGGGCCTTTCCTTGGTGGCAATGTGTGTTTGTTCCCCTGCAGGGTGCAGCTCCCACCAGCAGACTTGAGACTTCCCAGACCCCCAAAGGGAGTCTTCTGAGAGGGGAGCATGGTCTGCTGGTTGCTGTACTTCAGTAAAGCTTTAGTGGCACTGCTGTCCCCCTGGCTTTGGGCCTGAGGCTCAGGCTGTTGCTGTGGGCCCAGAGGTGGGGCAGAGGGAGGTTGTGGAGGAGGCAGGTTCATGCCTGGCTGCTGCTGCTGCTGCTGAGTGTGTGGCCTGACTGCGTTTCCTAACTCCATGTAGGTCTTCCTCTGCTCTTCCTCTGGTTTGGACATGTGATGAGAAGGCCTCATGTTCCAGGGTGATGCTGGGGGCTGCTGATGCTGCCCACTGTTGTTGGGATAACCATAAGGAGAAATATCCATTTTTCTTTTCATCTCTTGACTGGTCCCTTGATTCAGTTCAGCCGGTGAAGGGGCATCTTGTCCATTGCGTCCATGTTGTTGGTGACGAATTCGAGCAACCTTCTGGCCATCTCTCTGTAATGAGCAACTGCCCCCTCCTGGTGCAACAGCAGAGCTGTGCACAGATCCATTGTGCTGGCTCATAGTTTTGTTGCCTAGTGGAGAGGCATTGGGTGGGGGTCCCTGGTGAGAGCAGTCTCTAAATGGAGACGTGTTCACAGAATGGGGCATGGCATGTCCAGTTTTTGGGTCTGGGGATCTGAACACGTCCATGTCCACCCCAGAGTTGATGCACTCGGCGCTGCGGGAGCGGACCACCTGGTGCTGCTGGGGGTGTGGGGGTACAGGCTGCTGGGTGGGGTGGGGCATCTGTGTGGACTGGATATGATGTTGCTGGGGCTGTAGCCAGTCCGGAGCCTTGTCTGGTTTTCTGTATGGATGCTGTTGTTGATGCTGTTGTGGCTGCTTTCGCTGCCAGTTACTATGGTGCCCACCTCCTCCATTCTTTTCTAAAACCTTGTCCTTGGCATTGCCTCCTCCCCCTCCAACCCCACCACCACCCACTGCCTGGCAATCAGGGTTACCAAGCTGAAAAGGCCCACTAGATTTGTCACTACTGTCTGCCACGGATGGCACAAAAGTAGGTCCTGTGACTTTTGGTTGTCTCCCCACATTTGCTGACCCCCTATCATGAGAAGCAGGGTTGGAGAGAGGAGCTGGAGGGGGCGGGCAGAAGAAGTCCGGATGGTGATGGGAATGATGTGGGTGGTGCGGGTGACTTGGGTGGAGCTGGAGGCAGTGGAAGCCCCCTGGGTGTGTGTGTGAGTGTGTGTGTGGATGGGAGTGTGGGTGTGCTGCTCCTGTAGTGGTCCCCATGTGCAGAGGAGGGGGTACGGTGTAGGGTAGAGTGTGGTGCAGAGGGGCCTGTCCTCTTTCTAAACAGTCCGAAGGTTGTTCACTGATTCTCATACCTCCACTGACTCCTTCTTTGGTGCAGCGACTTCCACTGCTCTGTCCCATATGCCGACCTCCCATTGCCCCGATGCTTTCCCCTCCACAGCTCCTGCCCATTGTACTTCCTGTATCTCCATTTTGCATTTTGCCATTGTGCAAACAGGCACTGAGGGTTTTCCCCATGTTTTGTGGGTGCTCCATGGGTAATGACGATTTATGTCTTTCCAAAGGCCGACTGTTGACTTCTTCCAGGGGCAGTGGGTGCTGTTGGTACTGTGGGTGCTGCTGATGTGGGTGGGAATGATGGTGGTGGTGTGTGGGTGGTGCCAGATGGTGACTGTGATGCTGCTGCTGTTGCCTTTCCTTTGTATCATGCTTGCTACTGGACCGCTCCTTCTCTTTCCCAGGTACCACTCCTCTTTCAGCTGATCCCTCTTTAAGTCCTTTCTGGAGACCTTGCCCTGCCCCCGGATCACGGTCTCGACTACAGGAGCCCTGCGAGTGTCCTGATACCGCCCTGGACATTGGCGGCAGGCTATGATTGGCTGAGATTAGAGGAGGTTGGGATGGGAGACCTCGGAGGTAGAAGTTCTCTGAAATCAAAGACAAGGGAAGACAAATGCATTAGACAAAAAAGGAAAAGGCAATAAAGCTATTACATTATCCAGCTTTCAAGATTGTCTCGAGGCATCTTCATATCAATATCCCAAATCAAATTACACCCTATTACATATTGTATGAATTTGATTTAAATGTCTTATTTCTGTCTGATTACATTTTGATCAGGTAATGCCTCACCTTTTTGGGTGTCATAGAAACGATGCTGCCCGTAGAGAACTCCGCTGTTGGCATGGTGATCTAAGTGGCTCATTGGGAGGAACGTGTGGGCTAGACTTCCTGAGAACCGTGGATACCCTGGAGCTGCTGCGTACACAGAGATGGGGGCAGAGACAAGGAATTGATAAGATGAGACAATAAGCATTGAGAACCAGTTATCCCAACTAACCCACTTAATCCCCCAGGTCTTATGCAGCTGGTGGTGTTCATACGCAAATAAGGACCAGCTCTGCCTGTCATGTTTGCCTTTCCGATCCGAGTTTGGAGCGCAAACAATAAACGACAAGCCCAGTCTTGGGGATAGGATTGTGGTTATGTCTTAGAAACATATGGGCCCTTGCCTCGTCTCTCCAGAACTGGCAATGTCTGGCACATCGACATGATTGAAGTAATAAAGATGGATTTGAGGTTTGTGTTTACAGAGATAAAGTGGGAGGAGCTGCTGACCTTTACAAACCAACAACTAGGTTGAAATGTCAAGTGAATGTTGGGAATTCAAGCATGTATATTTGTGTTTATAACATAACATTTTTAACAATTTCTGCAATTAAATAAAAAATAATTGTGCAGTAAATATTAATGTAGGTTGTTGCATATTGCATACTAAAGGTGTAAGTAACAATTTATTTACATAATGTCACTGAATGACAGGTGAGGTAATAGATCTAAATGCAGGAAATGGTGGACATACATTTGACAAACTGCCAGAGATAACATAGGACAATGCACCTAGTTTAACTAACAGCTGAATTCCCATTGACCAGTACAGAAAGGGTTATGGGTCAGCACAGTTCACTATGTCAGTGGAAATCCCCCACGTTGGCCCCACCTGCACTGTACCACCCCAGTGGAAATGTGGCTTAAGTAATATCCTTATGGTACTTAATGTCGGTGATTGCTTGTCTCTGCACCTGTCTACCCTTTTGACCTTTGTCTCAAACACAACTCGCACACTTCACAAATGAAGATGGAGGAGGAAGTCAAAATAAATCACAACTTGGTGCACTAAATGAAACGCAGGTTTATTTGTGTTGGCGAACCTCAATCCCAGAAAGTGCAGATCCAGATTCTGGCCCTATGTGTATGTGAACCTACCATGTTTTTACAGCCTTTCCAAGTGTTGAATGTCTCACTTTAGGCTGTTAGAACAATGGGGCCGGTGCTGCTATGGCTCAGGAGAGGGAGGAGTGTTGCAGTGGGCCTAATGACCTCCTGTATGAGCTGCCTCCAGTCTTAATTAATGAAATTCACACAGAGGCCAAACAGCTCCACAATAGCACAGGGGCTGCTGCTTTCTGCTCAGGGCAAGCAGGTGATAATTACATACCCTCTGTATTTTATTCCTTGTACCTTTTCTACTACCCCTCAACCCTCTTTGTCTCTCTGCAATGATGAATCTTCATTCATGTCAATTCATCTGTGCAGAAGAAGGGGGGTCTATTGTTAACACTGGACATTTTTCTGATTTTTGAAGGAAGGAAAGCAGAGCGTAGCTTGCCAGTCTTTATCCAAGCCGGTAAAGAGGGGCTTTTTCTGCAGCAGCATGTTGTTTGTGAGCATGACGATTGATGGCATAATCCTTTTTTACAGTGCGGTCTGGCTGTGCCCGATAATGCCAGCCCGCTCGGTTTCAGCATGCTTTCCAATGGGGAGGCGAGAGGGGGACTGCTGGGCACGGCAGAGCCCATTCAGCCATTAATCTGGCGGGACAAGGGGAGCTGCTGCTTCTGCCGCTGTCTTTGCCGCTGCAGGCGATGCAAGCAGGGTCTTAGCTCACACTGCTGACTGCACAGCTGCCCATCTGCGCATTATGCCAGCTCAACATGCAGGAGGCAGCATCAGCAAGTGAATGACACTTCAGGACATGAATTTGTTTGTATTCATAAGATACAGTAGAAAAAAATCAAAATATCATACTACCGATATATAATATCTTGATTATAACTGATCTCATTAGCCAAAACAGAGTAGCAGCATTTATAGTGTATAATGTTGAATAGTGTATAATGTTGAAAATGTAAACATTAGCAACATTTTATTAACATTTTAGCAACACTTTGATCATAACAGTGATCACAGTGGCAGATATACTGGTGCCAGAATTACACAGTGCATAAGTATGAACATGAGTGGCTGTGTGTAAGCTCTGTATCAAATGAAAAAATGAGGTTATGAATGAATGATTACTTGGACATGTTATATGTATCTCTTTCTATGAGATTCATATTATTACTGAATAGAGAGACAGGCAAACTGCATTACTGAGGCAGAGCAAAAGGCGAGGAGGGGCAGACTGAGCTGGCCGTCAGGTTTACTAATTGAGAAAAACTGACAGACGCAACGAAACACAGCCCGGGATAAGAACGGGAGACGGACCGTTAGCTGGAGGAGGGGCGGTGTGCTGTGGTGGATCTCTCCAGGTTTAACTAATTGAAAGGACAAGATGCAGGCTGGCATGAGAGTAAGGCATGTGTGTATGTGTGTGGTGGTGGGGGCTGTTTAAATCCCACCAAAGGAAAAGCCCGCAATAGCTCACACAAGGAAAGATGGACAACTGAAGATAGGCTTGGAAAGGCCTATCAAACAGAAGTGGATTAGACAGGTGTACACAGGCGATGTGTGTGTGTGTGAGTGTTTGGGCACAGATATGGCTATGATTGGTCTAAAAGTAAAGTAAGAAGTCAATTTGAACTCATGCCAGCTGGTCTCAGGCCTACAAGCAAACTGCAAGATTTTTAATATGCAGTTTATTCATCAAATTTTCTATTGTCAATTGTTGGGATAGATTGTTAAATTTAGTCTGCCCAATCCAATTGCTTAGTAAAACAAGTTCAAATTCATTAAAACAGTCTACATCTGTCCTTGTTTTTTTTCTTGCATCCAAATCTGCATCCTGCCACCCCCTCCTGTTTTGTTTCTCTGAAAGTGTTGCTGCGCACGTCGTCTGTGAAAAGTGGTTATTGCAACTTGTCCTGTTGATATGCATGTCTTTAATTAGCCCTTTAATCACTGGCAATGCTTCTAATACAAAGATATTGTTGTTTTAGACAGGTAGGTACCAGGCGCCCAAGATTTAATAACAATCTTTGAATACAAAACCATCTTGCATTTGCATGTAAGCAGCCACTTTCCAATCACTCGTACAGAAGGAGTGTTTGAGCTGAGGAGCCAGTGGCGCTGCTGCTGGTGGGGTTCTGCTGACACCCGGAGAGAGGAGGCGAGAGGCTGCGTAATTGTGCCGCTCATTCTGATGACTTGCTTTTTATGCAAAACAGGAAAAAGACAATATGCAATTATCTTGAGCAGGGAACAGCTGAATGTGGCTGATGAACAGTCTGGATTCAATCATGCTCTTAGTGTGTTATATGCAATTAAACTGCAATAGAGATAATAGCCTCCATTGCCAAGCAAGTAATAATCCCAGTCATAATCACCTCCATTACTTTTATTAGGCCTGGCTTTATCATCATCACTCTTATTAATATTATTCTACTCTGCAACAAGAGGAAAACCTTGACAATGACACCTTAAAACTATAGAGTCAAAGAAACAAAGCCTGTGAAATGAGTTTGGGTTGTTATCAAAGCCATTCCTACTCCCTTTGTCTATAGATATTATTTAGTGTTTCAACTCATATCATTGTAGCAGTCACACACAATAGATACAATGGAAAAGAGGAAATAGTTTGGTGTGACTGCAGGGCATGCAGTGGTATAACAAATCCAACAGCACATAGAAATGGTCTCGCCTTATAACGAGAGACATCAAGCAACTGGAGCAGCTCAGTTCACTGACCACAAATAACAAACACTCCCCACTGGGTTCCACTGTAGAAGAACACCTGGTCACAGAAATTAGAAAAACAACAACAAGTCATGCATTTACGTACTAATAATATGACTACGTTTTTGTTTTATAATATATGTTTTTGAGATAATGACAAATAATTAATGTGAATTTACAGGTGCCATCACATGCTAAATGTATTTTTAAGAGCTTCCCTTACATGTTATAGTGGTTTGCCCTCATCATTAATTCATTCCAAGTTGTATTTTGAGTTATTCATGCATGTTTGAGTAAATTCCTGTTTTCCCCCATACACTGCTCTGAACTTTTGCTCTTCACTTATTATTTTTTTTTAGGTGGCACAGGTAGGGTAGTTTCACCGATATTGTGTAGCCTTTATAGTGCTTTTATTAATCTGCTTGCTTGCTACTGTGAGCTGTAGCTATCCATACGCAGGGCTGTCAGCATGGGCCAAGAGTGCTATGCTTTGTTGTGATGCCGTTTAGAGCAATGTAGCGTAAAGGGTCAGGCAAGAATCAGTTCTGCGATTTTGAACCAGAAATCAATGGACCCATTTCTGTCATTTTAGATCAATATTGCAAATTAATATGAAACAAAATATAATATCGACATGTTAGGCCCTTTAAATGGCTTTAGCACTAAAATATAGTCAAATTAATAAGTACTTTGATTTACTGGCCCACTCAATATGGATTTCTATCATTATAATTCTAGAGTTGGTTATGTTTGCCTATACAGCACCATAACACACAAACATGAACAAAAAAAGGAAGCACATTTTCATAACATATTCAGTACATTTAAACTGTTTTGTCCTTCCTACTCTATATTCTATGGCCTTTTACAGAAGGGTTTTTAAATACATATTTCCTCTTTTTTTTGAAAATCAGTTAATGCAGCTTTAAACTGTCATGGTCTGTAACTGTAACGTTTTACTGGCCCTATGCTATAAGACTGACTCCAGAAATCCCTGACTGAGATTCCCTTGGCATGCATGAAATACCGCTAGATTCCTTGTTTCAACTCTTGACCTTCTCCATACAAAAATCTGCTGCATGGTAAAGTAACTATTCAACGACAAAGAGGTCATATAAGGGGCATGATATTTTTGGGCTCATATTTGTGTGTGATTTGAGATACCTTCGTGTGAATGGGGAAACCAAATTTGCGAGGCGCTGGAGTGGGGTCCGCCCCTGAAGGAGGGTGAAGAGGGCGAGGAGGGCGGCCGGGACGGGTGAGGCGGGTGGGACGGCGGAGAGCCCAAACTACTGGCCAGAAAGGTCCCCATGAAGGAGGCTGAGGAGTTGCCCATCAGTCCACTGCCTGCAATCACGACAAAGACAAAATATATGGTTAGCAGGATGATGTGGGTGATATGGCAAAAGGAATGATCACATTTTTTCCCATATTAATCGATTTTGACTTTGATACCAATTTTTTTTAAGACATGATGAGAGACAACCAAACTGTTTTCCTTCATCATAAACAAAAACGTTCTCAAACAGTGTGCGTTCAGAATTGGAGAGTGGACCTGACAATTAAAAGCAACAAGCTGATAATTACAAACATATTCACAATTGTATTAAAATGTGATTAACTGCTAAGGTCTGTACTTGCTTACTAACGTAACACAAGAAAAAAATCATTTGGTCTTGAAAAACAAACACTGAAATATGTATATAGTTATACTCTTCTGCCCAAAGGCTTTATATGATATGACAGCTCTAGCGCAAAATGGGGAGAGATTCAGCAAATGGTCAAGGCCAGGAAGCAAACCCATGATGCAAACCCATGATGTTGCAACAACCAAACACATACAAGGCCCCAAACCCCTACACTGCCAGCAAAATACTGAAACATAGCTAATAATCAAGATGAATATTTCGTTTAATATTACTAATATGAGAGAATAGAATAGCACAGAAAGGCCCTACTGCGCAGTTATAAAATGTAGATCCAAAACACAGCTCTTCTATTTTAGGTGTAAATGGATAAATATCTCTCTCGCAGACACACACACCCCTCCCCACGGGCAGCAGGCAGAGGTCTCATCTCACAGCTGAGTACACACTTTCTCAGGCTCTCTCCCTGTCGCTCTCACACACTTTTTACCCACAATCCCCAGTGAGTCCCAGGCCGTATTTTCTCTCTCTCTATTATCTCACTCGGGCCATCTCTTACTCTCCATGGCCTCAATTTCTGTAACCGCTCTGATTCGTTTCATTGCACGTCCATTTTTTGTGTAATTATCACATTGCATTGTCTCTTGAATTTGGACTTTCCATCACTTAAAAATAACAGGACTTAATTTGTTGTTGTTTTTTAATTCAAAAAGGAAAAAAATGTCTTTGGTTTACATCACATTGTGGGGAATAAAATCTGTATACACACCCACATCACGTCCCTTAGGACAAATCTCAGGTCCGCATGATATAAGTCCTTTATTAGGTCAACAGCATGGACTAAAGTTCAGATAGTGTTAAAGATTAGGGTTTAGGTTAAGGTTAGGATTAGTTACCAGGAAATTAATGAATGAAGTCAATGTAATTTCCTCAGGAAGCATGGAAACCAACTGCTCCAGTTCATGGATCTATAAGGAATTGGATAAGGCATTCCCCCTCTATCCTCGGGCGAGATCGACTAGTGGCCACTCTATAGGTACTGCAACTCCCAGGAGCTTTGGCCCAGAAAGAATTGTCCCATAGAGCACAATGCATTTTTGGGGGGAATTCAAACTGCCCATGTTCGGCTGACAGAGCATCCAAATTTTTCCAAAGGTCAGCTTTTGTAGGGATTTTCACATTATCATTTAAAAAAATTTTAAATCCTCAAAGCATCAAAAAGTTAGCCTAGCCCCAGTTTAATAGCTATCACTCTGATTGGTCAGAACTGGTCACTCGTTGCATGTTTTTGACATCACATGGGTGGCAGGCCCTAGCCCTACTGAAGAAGTAATGCAGAAGAGAAAATTATTTTTGGGCCCATGAGCCCAGTGAGCACAGGCCATTGAAAACAATACAATGCCATTTTGGGTTTACCTTCCAGATTTTATTATACTTCCATGCTCCAGTCAGTGAACAGTGAACACAGGGCGCTTGGTAGAGTTGGAAGAGTTTTGACCTCTACAGACCAATTCTGAAATGCATAATGATTCTGTATTGGTTGATGAGTTCATATTTGCCTGCTCTGATGATGCTCCTGGACCAATTTAATATGAGCACCTTGAACAGAATCCTAATTTTCAATCATAAATCACAAATCTAATCGCAATCGCACTGGTGCTCTTCAGAAAAGGCGCAATTAGATATTTTCACGGAATTGTTCAGTCCTAGTGTCTGGCTCGAATACATTCAATTTCCCTACTGCAGAATTCAAGCATCATGTTTATGTATGAACCGCACTGTGCACACAAATGTAAAAGTGCGTGGTTCGAATGCTGAGAAACAAGGGAGAGTAGGAACAAGTCTGTGGAAGTCTTAATCAGTCAGCCAGGAAGAATGCACCCCCTCTGGGATAGAACCATCAGCTGCTCTGACAAGTTGGACCAGAGCACAGGGGCATGCAATATTAAGTACACACATGCATCTAATACTCACACATGCACACAGGTAGCACCTTCCATGTAACAGAGCCCCCAGACAGGTGCAAACAAGCCCCCAACAATCCCTCCTAAAACCCAGGACCATGAAGTCAGCCAAGCGTCTGTCAGTTTACACATAAACCTCTATTGGCCACGCATAATAAGGCTAGAGTGTGTGGAGCTGAGCTGTGCAACACTTATTTTCCTGTTAGAAAAGTATGTTAGAGGTGACAAAATGTAAGCATTAAAATGGTAAATAAAACTAAAAAGAGCTGCTTCTTTGGCTCAGTTTATTAGGTTATATATGCAGTCCATTTTCAATGCCATCACTATGTCCTATTCAACTCAGTAAGGTTAAAGTTAGGTGTATTTTTTTAACTTCTGAGTAAAATTACTTACCAGTTTTACATTTTAGCTTAGATCTAATTCTTGAATGAATGAATTTGCTAATCCTATGCATTATTACTATAACAGGCAGCTATGACAATGAATGGAGTCCGTAAGAACGACGAGGTAATACATAACAGTCCACATGTCAACGTCAGGTTTTAAGTAGTGTATAGTGAAAGGGGAGAGGGATTTGAAACCATATCCTAAGAGGGGCTTGCCTGAACTCATAAAAGAAGTGCCTGGAACAAAATTACCAGTACGGATATGGCCTCGGGGTCAAAGCTACAAATTAAAAGTGTCCCATTGACCACTCTATCACTTGCTGTCAGCCTGTCACCTAAAAGAACAAGGTGGGTGTCTTTCCTATAGGAACTTGTATAGATGTGTTTTGCTGCTGTAGAAATATTGTGATTAAAAAAATAATAACATTAAAGAACATTAAAATTCCACTGATACTATAAACCCTAAGCAGATTTTAGTTTGGTAATGTTTGAAAGCTCTATATAGTTTGGATTTTCATTCCTGTTACACAAAAGAACCAGGTGGGTGTATTTTCCTGTACAAATAATATTTATTGTAGGTTTTGTTTCTAACGGTACCGTTTTCATAAAGATAATAAAGTACTTGTCCCAATTCTAAAGGGCAGTTGGGCAAAATATAGTATAAAAACTACAGTTTGTACTTGATATCACTGAGTAACCCTAACATGACACATGGGATGAAAGTGCAATTCCCAGATCAGGAATCAAATTTCAAGCTACAAGGCTAGGGTTTCATCTTTAATAAAACAAGAAAATTGCACCAAGAAGGGTAATTAACATGTAAAGATGGACTGTATATAGATATTTTTAGGTGGTAAACCCTGTGGAGCGGCCAGAAGAAAGTGTTGCAAGAAGATATGTGATAGCTATAGGGACACTTCACACATTTTCTTGCTATACAAATATTCAAATCCAACCAACAGGCATATCGCCATTGAAATCTGCATATAAGAACTATGATTATTACATGCAACATACAAATGAGTACAGCATGTCCTCTGTGGCCCTATAGGAAGAAAGCTAATAGACTAGTGGTGTTGGCGGGACAGGTTAAGTAGCACTGGTTCTGCCTTATAGCTCCAAATAAAACCGGGGATATATAAGTGGAGTAAAGGTCTGCTGCTTTACGGTACATGTTTGTTTAGCTGCCATTAAAAAGGTGACAGTGATGCATGGTGCCTGCTAATGCTAAATCGGCCCAGTGCAAAAGTTGTGTCCCCTTGGTTTGTTATAAACCTGTGCTTTATTGTACTCCTTTGTTTCTTAAGTGGTGCCAGTAGTTCACTTATAAGACCTTTTAAGGAAAATCGGGTTGAGTGCAATCTAATCAGTACCAATCCATCCATCCATCCTATTTGAGAATTAAAACAAAAAGTGCTAAGATTATTAATCATTAACATCTTAACAAGCAACACATTATATGAAACTGTAAAAATAGGTTAAAATGTACACAATTTTAACTTATTTCTCTGAGTCTCAGTTGAAATTACATTGTTTTGCAGCTGTGTGGGAGTTTGAGGTGAAAAGTCTAGCTTGCTTCGATAAATGTGCATATACAAAAACACATACAGAAAGCAGTGGAGATAGACCAGCTATATGGATGGTCTACAGTGAGCAGAAGGCTGGAGGAGGAGCAGAGAGAGAGGAGACCTGGTTGTCATGGGAACCAATGAGAAACAGTGCTCCAGGCAAAAGAAGCTGAATGCTGGCCATTACGACAGCAGTGGGCAGATGCACTGGTAAGTGTAATGTTCACTGATAGCACCCTCTCAAACCTGAGTATCTTTACCAACAAGAATATCAGAATATTTGGTCTGTGATAATCTGCCATCAGCATCCATTACTGAAACCCAGGGCTCAGCAAGTCTTAACTGTTTTAATGACTCACTAATAGGATGCATAGAGAGTATACACAAAATACTGCCATAGTATCACCATGTCCAAAATGTAGATCAATACATGTGGGGGATTACTGTAAATATGGGAAATGGATACGTCTTGCAATGAGTAAACAATTAACTCACTGATGATGTAAACTTCTAGCTGTAAAAAACACTGTAAGATTGTATTTAAAAATTTATGAAGAGACAAAAACTGAACATAACAGGACGGTCTAGGGTCCAAGGCTAGTGTGGCTTGGTAGTGACAGTAACCTTATTTAATTTAATTCAATTCATTATAACTTTATTTATCCACAGGGGGCAATTTAAACACATTGAGCACTGATATACAATAATAATAAATGGCTCAAACAATGGTCTCAGTGCAGCATAACAGGAGGTCTGGTGTTTTTTATTGCCAATTTGAATATATATTATATCTAATAGTTCTTCTTAAGCTTAACCATTCTAACCAACACATAGCCAGAATACCATTATTTCAATGCATTTCACTGTGGACTGCACGGTGTCTTATCTGCCTGAAGGGAGGGTCGTCCAGACAAGGGCACACACAAACTGAGGGACTGTGACAGGAGGAAGAGGAACAAAGGAAAAACTGCAGGTGTGACTGAATCAACCTGCTCTCCACAGATCAGTAATCAGCCGCAGCAGAGACGAGCAGGGAAGAAGAAATGACAGAAAACACAAGCATGCTGGAGTTTATAAGGCCGCCCATCACCACAGCGGTCAGACACATGTGGCAGCCAGAACCCAGCTCCACAAGACACACCCACAATCACTTTTATCAATAATGTTCATCTCTTCCTGTTTTCTAATTCTAGTTCAAATTTGTTGTTAAAATTCTTATTACTTTAGTCCAGGTAGAATTGTTTTTTTGTGTTTTCATTACTTACTTCTTTTGTATAAAAACAATGTTTGCTACATTTCTGACCAGCTTTTGTGGGGTCACATATGATAAGTAAAACTATTGAAAACTATGTAAAATAAATGTGTCCATTACATTAAAGTAGGTGTCTCAAAAATATAAAAGCAAAACATATAAGCATGTGGTCTTGTATTACCCCATAAGTAGTATAACTAAAAAGATCCACCTTATGTTACTTACCTATAATAAACATGATGGTGTAAAGTAAAATCCGTATTTAAATCCAAATCTCTTTAACAGTCCAGATGTCACAAACAAAACCATCCTAAAAACATCGAATAACTTTGTCCATGAAGAAACAGCAGAGACCGGAGCATGTGTGCACAACCCCAGTCCCAGACAGACTGCACACACTGACTAACCCAGCGCCTACTTCCTTTACAATAAAACACAAAAGGAATTTCAAATGGCTACTAAACTGGGGGGATTTCCTTTAAGGAGCTAAAGTCATCTTGAAAACATTAGCGCCACCAGTAGCCAGATTCCTCACTTTTTAAAATAGCACTTTTATTGTGTTTGCTTGCTTTGCTAACTTTTTTTCAATCACTTTGGGTTGGTGGGTGGTTAGGTGGTATGGAATCAGTAGGTCTCAACAGAAGTAAAAGCAGAGTATATGGCAAGCGGGAGGGGCTGGACTTGGGCCCAGTGTTGGAGTGAGGATGGGGGTGTGAGCACGCCTCCAACGCTCCTTCCACAGTGTATTCTTGTGGTGTTTTGGTGCGTCTGGTTAGCGTGGGGGCAAGCGTAGGAGCAGGGAAAGAAGGATGGAGGAGTCAGGGAGATGGCCTTTAACATACAGAGGAGGGATTCGGTTTAAAAGAATGGCTTTGTATGTAGATTTGGGCACAGGGAGCTTTGCCAAGGGTGTAGGAGTGAGTCGGTGCATGTAGGTTGCATAACTTTTCACACACAAAAATATTAGGCATTTTGATATTATTTTTAATGGAGTAAAATAAGTCTGACTCTCTCAAAACACATCTTAAGCAGGGATTAACATGGAAATATGGGCTATTGCTAAAGATAAATCCAAAAGAGGGATACCAGGCCTAATATAACAGGAATAAATGTGTTCCTAGTATGCAGTAAATCAAGACTTTTAATTGCCAAGTCCCATCAAAAGTACAGCTACACCATATTTTGAGGTGTGCTTAGAGTAAGATTGTGTTTATCAAGTGTTGCAACCCGTTTACAATACCTTGGTGAAAACACATTGCCAACTTTGGAAATTCCCAACGTGTATTCCAAAAACAACCCCACCTTTGACACCCTGTTGTTAAAAAGGCACAAGTTAAGCTGATTGGGATAAGAGTAGCTAATTCTAAACAAATTATGGCAGATTGCCTATAGATAACTAGCCCATGACAAATCTGTATTACTATCTATTGTTAAGGAACAGTTTGGGCAATATTCCTGATAAATCTTTCAACCCAAAATAGCAAAAATGATTTAGCATGACTGAAACATATCCTGTGTTAAGGGCATTGGACAAACAGATCTCAACGCAGCCTAAGTGGAACCGCTATTGTCCTGTTTGAGACAATAAGATATGTGGTCACAGTATAAGCTGGCAGAAGGTGAAGGGGTTTCCCAAAGGATAAGCTAAGGTTAAACTAAAGAGGTGAAGTGTAAAAAACAAAGATCTCTCAGTACAAAGGCCAGGGGTGAGAGTGAAACTAGAGGCAGTTGTACAACGTTGAGGGTAGGTACGGTGACTGAGGACTAGAGAAGTGAGATACTCGCTCGACAGTGGACACTTATGACGGAGTTTATGGGCGATGTAGCTGAAGCACCCAGAAAGAACCCATTGTAACACAAGGAGGAAATGCAAAGTCTATTCATAGATAAAAATGGTGGCAAGTCAGGGATCACACCCAGACCCTCTTTGCACCCTACTAAAAGAACTATTGTATGTATGGCATTTGCAGTAGTATTTGCTTGGCAAGTACAGAACGATATCTCTGTATTTTTTATACAGGGGGTTATCATTCTGGTCATTCTGATCACCACTCCCTCCGCCGCGCCTCAAGCCAGTATCCAAACATGATGGTGCAATCAGATTTGTTTATTTCAGTGACATGTGAAAAAAAGCAGCAGCATCTATCATTTTGAACAAAATCCAAATTTTCTCACCTCAGTTTAACAGTTTAGTGCTTCGCTGATTAATTCTGCAAAAATCTGTGATGTTCTTCAGACCCCTGTGATATTTGTTCCTTTCTTTTTTCCTCTAAGAGCCCTGCGTGTCCCTGATTGGCTAATCCAGTCACACCCATCTGAATTCAGGCAGACTGACCGGTGACCAAACTCATATCTGGTCACCATTATCCCTGTGTATTGTATTGGAGAAGTGTGTATTCTGGATCCCAGACAACAGTAACATGACAAACGGGCAATTTAGAGATGTGATGCAAGTTTATTTTACTCCTGAAAAGTACATACAAACCTAAGCATGCTTGCTAATTTACTGAATGTGATAGTAAATGATTGTCTATGTCTTGCCTTTCTCAACGTCATCTCCATATTTGGCATTGTGAAAGTAATATTACTGGAAACCACGTTGAGTCACTTTTAGCAGAACATATTTCAGATTGGGCCAGAATTGGAGGATGATACAGAATTAGCAGCAGGACTAGGGCGTTGTCATATTCTCAGCCTATTACCTTCAACACACACATCCAAACTTCACATTCAATAAAACAAGACAACGTTACAACACCCATTCTGGCTATTTCATCTGTTCGCTGAAGCTAACTATTTATGATGTAACAGGAAATACACATTACTCCCCTGTCAGTGCTGTTGTTGTCTCTCATTACCCAATGTTTTCTCCACAAGCACTGTCTTATTATTTTCATCAGCATTTTACTTTATTAAATTCACTCCCTGCACTGCAAAGCAATTCCAGTGTGGTATCCTGAGGTCCACATAAAACTTTAGTGCATCTTAAGGAATGGCCAATAAATGGGATGACATTTTGTTGAGAGCTTATATTCGGGGCGTGCAGCAACTGTTCCCTGTATACAGCTTGGTCATAGTCTTTTCAAGGAGAGCCATTTGTTATCTGTCCAAAGTTTGCTGCTTGTTAACTGACCCATTGATACAAGTGCGTTTCAGGGCCATTGCACCGCTCTTTAATACTACAGCCGTGAAATAGTGATTACCATAGTGGTGATCATCCATCTCATCTACTCGCGTGTACAATACGAATACGGTTAAGTTGAAATACTAGGAAAAAATTATTAAAAAAAAAAAAAAAGCTAATTTGAAATCACAAAGATCATTATAAATTGGCAGGGTCACACAAGCAGGTAACAAACACAACACAAAACAGCAAAAATAAAAAAATTGAATAAATAAAAGAAAATGTTATTTGAAAAGATTTTGAGTTTATGACACCCCAAGATTGGTATTGCCTAAGTACATCTCTGGTTTCAGAAAGTCCCATTTTTTACAATTGGGTTTTACTGAAATAAATTTGAGGGGTGAGTATGTCCCCTGGAGGATACCACCCCCGTTCCTCCCAGATATTTCAGCCAGTCTCACTCACGTCTTCCTCTGTGCAATCCACAATGCTGGGAAAGCAATGTGTCATTAACAGGGGAGACCAAAATAATGTTTATGGGCTCAAGCAGCACTGAAATAATTTTCCATATCAGTGCAATTGCATGGGCCCTGTGGGGGAGTAAATCTGATTTTCTCCTCCCTGTGCCAATGGGGAGCATCATGGGAAAGAAAACAGATTGGATTGTAGGGGAGATGGCCTGACGCAGCTGTGGGCGTTTTGTGTTAGTGTGCGAAAAGACTGCAACGGTGAGGGAAAGGCAGGAAGTCAAACTCAACACATGAACATTTAGACATTTGTCAAATAAACTTACATTTGTACGCTAAAAATCACAGCACATGATTTTTTTTATTACGTGATATTATGTCCCATGCCCTTCCGTAGGCAAGAGTCTCTATTTACCCAGGATTGGGACTGGTACTACAAGGACTTGTGCTATATTCACGAGCACTGATATGTGTCTGGAAAATACACCAAAGCTTTGTGGTTAGCCTGAAATTTGTCTGTACAAAACATCAGAACAGAAGCTACATGACTCAAACTAATGTTTTAATCTATGTGTTTTAGCTCAGTATATAACATTATTACATGGGTGAAAGATAATAATAGCAAAATAGAGACCCTTTAAGTGTTATGCTACTACATACTCAATTGGGAATAAAATACGATAAGATTCATAAGATACTGGTCGTTACACTTCACACACTGTCGTTATATCTATGTAGCTAATCAAGCATGCAGGAACTTAAACTGTCCTAGCCTTCATAATCAAAAGAAAGCAGAGGACAAAGATTCCTCTCTGTCTCTCCCCTTCCTTCTCTCCATCTCTCTATAATTCCCTTCCTCTCTTTCTCTTTCCCAGACAACCCAATGCTAAACACGTTGCATTTCCCTCCCGGGCTCGAAGCAGTCCTACTACAATTGTGTCATCCAACCCACATATCTTTTTATTGGTGTTATAGCAGCCAATATAGCAAAGCCCCCTCTGCTTCCTCCCCCTCCTCTTCAACGCAGGGATGAATTTTGTACTTTTAGCTGTAAGTTACAAACAGTGTGAGCCCGAGGCAAACTGTCACTGAGAGGAGCCTGCAGTCTTTAACAGCACTCGTTTAATATATTGGTGTTACAAAGAGACGCAGCGCGCTAACAGCCAGGCACTAAACCTTCCATTTGGCGTCATTAAAGTCCATCTGTATGACCGAATACAGGCAGCCGGAGAACAGGAAATAGTCACATAAGAGAGAGCATTAAAAACTGTCCCATTCTCTAGGATCAGTCAAAGTGGTAGATTTGATGAGTTCTACTTCAATGGAGAATGTGGAATAAAGGCTGGTACAGTTACGTTTTCACACGCCTTGATGCAGGGTGTTGTGTGGACCTGGTGGACCTATTGATGCTTTCAATTTCCTGTTTATAACCATTTTGAGTACTTTTTACCATTTTAAAAATATATTTTGACATAAATTTTTAATTGCTATGCCACCAAATTGGATCCAATTCATTACATTAGACATCTGAAGACTGAAAGAACTATAATAATAATTTGGTGTACGAACCAATGTTTTTTTACTGACTCTAAAAAAATATCTATAATAAATTAACAAAATGTGTATGTGACATCTCTCGTGTCCTGTGGACCCTTGCAGCTTCTGTTTTTTCTTCTTTTAGGATTTGGGTCTTCTCCCATCCCTGTTTTTCAAGCAATGTAATTTCATTCCACCCATAGACTTGTAATGTGCAGTAATAATGTTGTTTATTTAAACCAGATGCCTTACCTGGTTGCACCCCTCTGTCTGTATCCCTGGGGTCTGGACACTGTTTTTTTCCTTGGAACCTTCACCCTGGCTGCCGTGGCTCTGGTTTGTTTTCCAGCTGGGGACTGGTCTGTCTAAGTCCATTGGTTTTATGTTTATGACTGAGGGGAGAGATGGGTGACTAACGGCTTATTGCGTGCCATGTTTTTTTGCCAATTCAGCCGAAGCTTGCCAGTTCACGGACACACAATTGCCTGGTAGTGAGGGAAACAGCTCATACACAAAAGTCTTCTGCAGTGTGCTCTCTAATTAGTCCCCTGTTAACTTTTGAACTTAATTGGTTAATTGAGATGTGGTTACACTGGGCAGGTTTCCTCTCCCTCAGGGTGACCATACGGCTCCAGTATTTTAGCCTGGCACGTCCTGGCACAGGGGGTGGCTGCTTGTTCCTCTTGCAATCCTTTTCTTTTTGGTTCTTTTTTAGAATCCCCCCGCTCCAGTGACGAGGGCTAATGGTGCCGCGCAGGAGGCAGTAAAAGTGTGTTTTGTGAGTGCGTTTTAGCTGAGATTGCGCTCGTAGACTGCACATATGCTTTCGCCACATTAAAAGGATTCTCTGCCTCTCTCTGCCTCGCCAGTGCTGGGTGGTCTAACCCTCTGTTTCACAACCAAGAGTGTCAGAGAGACGTGTTTTGGGGAGATGTGGGTGGTTCTTGTGCATAAGGGGAAGAAAACACTGGACGTCGGGATAAGTTGTTCATTGAAAAATGTGTTATGTATTCAATAACAGCAAATTTCAGGGCAAAGATAACAAATGAGGTTGAGCCATATGAAAACATAATATTGAATCATGATCAGTATTTTCAAACACTATCAAATGCTTAAAAGAACAATTCAAATCTGTCAACTGGATAAAAAGTTGTAGTCCAGTTGACAGATTTGAATTTTTCTACTATGGATCATACCTGGACGACTGAGGGGTTACACAGACACTATCAAACGCTGTCTACACTCTCTGCTCCTATTGGTCAGTCTCCAGGATGCTGGGTAAGTGACAGGCTATTACAACCAATCAAAATAAAGTGTGATCTTTTAGAAACAGATAGCTTTAGTTACCTTGTAAAATAAGTGTACATTTTATTGTCACTTTGGCTTTTTAGAAAATATTCACATTTGCCATATGTTCACAGCTCACACCATGGCAAAATTACACATTCTGGGGTGGGGTCAATAGAATTAGTGACTCAATGGAAAGAAATTGGCCTCTGAAGTATTTGAATTCAGACCAAAACACAAAATATATCACAAACTAGTAGCCTACATCCTTTTTAGTAATTTTTCTAGCACCTACTTCAATGAAACCACTCTGTTACTCATACAGTAGGGCACACGGCAGCCCTCACTCAGTCCCCTCTCTGGGTTATGTTTAATGATGAGCACAACAGCACATAAATCTGTAGCAGCTCCATTCACATGGGCAGGTTTTGGTTGCTGCCTCTGCTCTTGCCTTTCATCCGCTCGGCTCTCTCTGCTCCTCTGGGCCCCATCACTCATCTCCCCTCTCAGTTTTCCCTTTCCGTCCACGCACCCTCTCCATCATCACGTCACTGTGCTCTCTGCTGCCCCCTGCTGCTCCCACTCTTATTCTTGTCATTCTTTATCAATTAACTGTCTGCTCGTTTCACTCAATGCACATTTGTCAAGATGGGAAAATTGAAATGATTCGTCAGGGAGTTTAGGTTTCCCAAAGTATTAATGTATTAAAGACCATCTGTAGTGAAGACTTAGTTGGAAGCAACATTTATTTATTTTCAGCTGGTGACGAGAAAGGAAAAAAATATGATCCCCAGATACTAAATTGAAACTAAAACCATAGCATCAGGAAACCAATTAAGTACCGATACAGAAAAAAAATAGCACAATTAATATAACAATAATGTAATAACAATTGATGCATATCAGATCTGGTATAAGGCGACATAATAAAGTATAAGATTAAAAAGACTACTGTTAGTGTGTTAGTGTGGTATTAAAATCAGGTTGAAATGTTTGTATTGTAATGACAATATGTGTCTGCCAATTACATAACAATATAACCTACCAGATACCAAATTAACTTATCACACAACCCACGTTTTATCTAGGCTTTAGGGACAAGCAAGATTACACTACACCTTCTACTGAGGCTGAGCTCTACCTAATGTAAACAGTTTTTTGGTTAATGACTGTTCTAACAGTGTAACACCAACCATCAAACTGTGGGAAAAAACATAACTCTTTTTACTAGCCCATATGTTTTCTATATCCCATCATGGGGTCATAAGCCAAGAATATGCTAGCAAGCCCTGTTTTAAATGCATATATTCATGTTTAGCTTAGCCCTCCTCCGGCTCACTTGCAGCTGGACACAGGACATAGCGTTCATGGCTAGTGCCCTCAGCCGTCTCCTCCACTGCTCTGTAACATGATAAAGGCCTGGTCTGATGTGTGGGAGAAACACTGCAGCTCCCTGCTCTGGCTTCTCTCTGTCTGATGTGGCCTGTCATACAGATAACACAAACCCAGCCGGCCCAAGGTCTTCCTGCAGCCCTGAATATCATTTGCCCCACAGTTCACAAGGGGGAAGAGAGGACAAGAAATGTGCAATTCTTGTAGCGTCGGCCAAGACAAATGCAGGCGTTTTTGTCCTGATAACCTACAGACAAGGAGAGGGGAGGCACCTGGTCCACAAGGCCAAACTCTGGGACAATTTTGCTTTGTCCAGAACACATAGCACAACAGTCTCACCAACAAGAGGACATTAATAGAATCCATGTATCTTTTGTTCAACGGATTTTTAATTTAAAACCAAAACTAAAAAGGATAATTTGTTTGTTTTTGTACATTACCACCACTAATCTTACAATGAAAACTATAAGAAGACCACAGTTTTATATGATATCCACCGCTCTCTGAATCTGTCAAGAAATTCAGTGTCTGTTAAATTCCTTTGCACAATTCACATAACTTTATGAGCCCACAGACCATCAAGCAAGGCTGATAAAACCTACGGCTGTTTGAACATGTATTTTTTCCATACCACATATAATGAACGAATCATTATTATCATTTTTGTGAACCCTTTACTTTATAGCCTATGTTCTAATGAGTATCAGTTTTATTTGGCAATAAGAAGATATATTGTCAGTAGGTTTACATGTAATTAGGCAAAGTGATTGTTTTACAAATATCTGAAGACACTACAGTTGGGAATGTCAAGGTTATTTTTTAACAGTTAATCTGATAAGAAAATAAGAATAATTGTGAGCAAAAATAGATAGATTAAAAAATAGACAAATTCTGTTTATGTAATATTAACATAATTATCTTTCATACAGTTATATTCCACAAAGCTGGTCACATACTAGGAAGGAATGGTAAGATAATGTCCATGAAGAAAACTAAAGATTTGGCTGTTCTTTGGTCATAGCGTCAACACTCATAATCCTACAATCTGGATGCTTCTTTTCACAATAAGCATAACACTAAAACATAACATCCCTAAGTGTTGTAAATTGTTGTATACTATATTTCTGGGAGACTTGAGCACTTCTATTTCTCCTGTAAATTGCCACCTTTCCCAACAGTCTGTATTGTCAAGTTCGCACAAGGTCAGCCAAATGACACTGGATTCTTTGTATACAATCTTGGCCTTAAATGTGAGTTATGTCTATCCACCACTGACACTGGTCATCCGTGGAATTCACTGCCGGGATCTGCTCAACATCTGCAGCAGCACACTTGAGCAGAGATGAGTCAAATTAAGAGCATTTCCTGCAATCTGCGCAAAGGATAAGGGGTCATCTTATCCAAACACTACTGTAACACTGCGCAGGACAGCCATAAAACCCTTTTCCTCTCTGCTCCTGGTGTCTTTAGATTGATGTGAGCTTTAACAGGGCCTGGGTAAGGAAAAAAAAAAGCCAAGGTCAAAGAGACTGGGAGAGGCGAGAGGATATTGTCTTGATCAATAGCTCATGTCCTGTCTGCCTGGTTGCATGGATGCACAGCTAACATTGCAGCCGTCTATCTCCTACATAGTGATCACATCTACCGGCCGGACAGGCGGGCGGAGCCTCCAGGCCACGTCACACCGATAGTTGGGTGCACGAAGACGGAACTAAAATGGCAGAAAGGATATCCAAAATATGATCAGCCTACACAGATGCGCTGCAGCTGCTTGCATATTTTACCATATCCATGAACATGAGCTAGCTCTTTCACACAGAGTCTGAACAAGGCCAAATGCATTTTGTTTCCAGTTGTTACAGTTCATTGGAAAATATCTAACTATGAAGTCTTTTGATTGCAATTAAATTCACAGGTTGGGTTTAAAAATCAAAATATAGTTCACAGTGCACATTTTATTACAGATCACTTACCATTTACCAATTACTGTTTACTTTGAGAATGAAATGTGAACTACTAAACTAAGTCATTTTAGAATGAGTTTGATATAAAGACAAGGTTGGCAGCTGTTTTCGTAGTAGGCTCTAATTTGTTTGCAGAGGACATAATGTTTGCTTAAATTGCGGCCTTTGTGATTTGCTCATTTGGACCATTCAAATTGTGTTTTTGATTTGATTACAATTTGATTACAATCGTAAAAATCAACAGTCCCTATGCATGAACTACAACCAAAACATGTTGAAAGTAGCATAGCTAATAGACACACTAATAGAATTTATATTAAAACCATATTTTTCAACCAGCCATGGAGCACAGGCAGTCCCGGGCCTCATATAAAGAGCACACATCCCAAAGTAACCATTACACACACTTTGAACAGCATGTCTATGGGTGAGCATGTTGGCTTTTTCTATTTTTCTTTAATATGCACTTAGCCTGGGCCACTATAAAATATGTCAGCACTAAGGCACGGGCCAGAAAACCTCAACTGCTCCGACAAGAAAATGATGTGGGGGAATCTCTGGGAAGCGCGAGAGCAAATTGTAGCGGTGGAGGTCCCGGGATGGTGCATCGGGGAGGTGTAGTCGTACCCTTTTATCCACAGGAGAGGAACAGCTTTCAGCAGGTTCACACACAAGCACGTGCCAAGCTGAGACTGGAGCTGGCAGAGGCTGCAGCAGCGAGAGGAAGAGGAGGAGGAGGGGAGAGGAGGAGAGGGGGATATAAAGAGGGTGATTTGAGGCAGTAAGGGGAAGAGGACCTACTGAAATGTTTTGACATAAGAAGTAGTTATGTGACACGAGTACTTAAACACTGCGCAGTTCTGAGAAAAACTACCACCTCACATTCTCCCCTTCTCTAACACACACTCTCCCTCTCTCTATCACACTTTCTCTCTCTGCTTCCTATGAGACCAGATCTAAAATTGGCAAAAAAAAATTCTTGCTAAACTTTTGGCTCAAAATAGCACGCACATTTTTTTGTGATGGTCCCAAGCCAGAGTAAATGGACAAGCCTGTAAGAACAGGCATAAATGACATAATGGCTTCTTGTGGCATTACATTTGGGCCAGAAATATGTGCAAACTGCTGCATGATGAGAGGGACACGACTGACTGTAGTATCCACAAAGGGAAAATGTCAAATTTAATTGTGGTCTTTATGGCAGATTTGTTGCCAAATCAGATTCACCATTAACTAAAACATAGTGATATCTTGCATGTTTAAATTTTTTTTTTTTTTTTTTTCTCATGTATTGCAGTTGCAATACTGATATATCCTGTCATAATCATAAAATCATCTCTAAAATAAATAGTGACATGATTTTTTTTGGCATATTGCCCATCTCTAGACAAAGTCATTTTTTGAGTGTAGGTCAAAACTTTGATTTTGGTAACTGGTAACTGTGGTTAGTTTGATCTTTCTGTCATTCACTCTAAGCATGGTGAGACAGAAAAATAGAAAAAGTGGGTGGGGAAAAGTTTGTTTTTTTTCCAAAAAGGCAGACTGTCACAAGGTCAGATTACATTCTAATTTTATACGTATCGTCATATCGTCTTCTGTACTGAAGCAGCATTGTTTGGATGTCCAGGCCATTCCCTCACATCTCCAGACTGTCACGCGTGTGTCTCTGTTCTCTCTACCTCCTCCATGTTTGATCTGGCACAGGGCTATACCATGGGGCTAGCTTTGTGCTCCTCAGATAAGAGCGCACTTATGTCAACACTGGCCACTGTAAAGGACCCGGCTGCTCATGTTGACACGCTGCTTATTTACTCTCAGTCTCTAATGTACTAATGACTACACATCTGAGGTTATAGCCCCCTACTGGCACCCTCTGGTACTGCCTGTTGTATGCAAAACAGGGAGGAAAGAGGTAGAATAGACTTTAGTTTGGAGAATCTTTGGGTTATAGGGTTGAGGTGAATAATAACTAATGGCACATGGGAACCACTAAAATATGTTTATATTCCCAAACGCATCAAATATTGGAAATGTAATTACAAACACATTAAATTTCAAACCTAAAAGAACATTTGGACAGTGGGCTGGAGTAATTAACAGTAGAATACCATACAAATATGTGGACAGTGGGGCAGTCAGCGCCATACTGGGTCAAATGCCTGGCAAAAAAATAATATATCAGTTCAACTTGATCTGCTATACACTGACCCAAGTGAATGACCCATTACCAACTAAAGCCCGGTTTATTCTGTTTCAATCCCCTGTAGGGCAACACGAGTCTGCATATTGAACTGAGGAGGCCTAATCGCCCAGTGCAGTGGTCCGCGCTTAATCAGAGAGTGAGGGTTAATTGGCTTCTTTGAGAAAAATACAGTCACTGTCCCATAATGCATTGCTTTGTTGTCCTGTTCTAGCAGCCCTAAAATATCCCCGCTGCGTCCTTATGGGCCAGGCGAAGGTGAGCTAGATTTATAGGCTGGGTAAGGTGTGCGAGCTAGGACCCAGACAGCAGCTGACCCCACGATGACCTCAGAACGCGGTAATGTAAAAGCTATCAGGTATTAGCAGTAAACCTGTGTTCCCGTGGCCGCCGGTGCACCACTGAAGATACAAGCTCTGAAGGGGGAATCATTGTGAACCAGGAACGGCAAAGTGCGTTCAATTATTTACAGACAAGAAGTATCCTGACCACAAACAAGATGTATGTTGTGTTAGATGAGGCTTTTAATAGCTTCAAACACAATTCCAGTTGAGTAGTGAATGGATGAACTAATAGAACAAACAACTATAAACAAAAAGAATGAGAACAAAAACAAAAGAATGAAATAATTAATGAATAAAATGGGACAGTCCAATTCATTTTTTTAATTATTATTCAATTATAAAAAAGCAGACAAAAAACAGAACACAAACATAAAATTCTGTTCTATGTGGATGTGCTTTTGCCCCCCTGAAAACCTGAAAAAAAGCCCCTTGATGAACATGGATTACGAAAGCATTACTGAATGATAAGAAGTCTGTTCTTCCTCTACAGGTAATCTTCTGGCAGTAATTGTTTCTAGTAATCACAATTTCAATCCTGAGCCAAACAATTGTGACTAATATGATTTTCCAGCAACCCTTTAAATACATAAATTGCACTGTTTATTTTTAAAAAGTTTCTCTGACGCCTTATTTAAAAAAAAAAATGGGACCAACAAATCAAACGGCCCTAGACCCTTGAAAAAAAACATCAAAGGGACTAAAATGTATCAAAAAGCAAGCGAAAACAAAATAACATGAAATTTGGAAAAAGCCAACGAGAAGTGACAAATGAGAGATTTCCTTCACGAGCCCATAAATCAGCTCTGCGAGGGGGAGGGAGGGGTGGGGGGCAGCTCGGCCTCCCTCGACGAGCCAAAGGTTTTGCTCCTCTTTCACAGCCCTTCTCCCTTTACATCCACACACACCTACACAAACATATGCGCTCGCTAACTCCGCTCCTCACTCTCCCAGATGGTGCGTGCTGCAGTGGCATCCCCAGCGCTCCCCGACCAATCTGGCAGCGGTGTAGCTAGGCCCGCTGGCTGGCACAGAGGCACAGCTCGTAAAATCACTAGCAGTTAGGAGTGGCAGGGGTTTCAAAGCGGTGCTCCTTGAAACCGGCGATGGTGAGGAGGACTCCAAGTGGATAAATCCTATACTAACACAGGGGGAGCATGTCTGAGTGGTATCGCGGCTGGGCTAGGTAAGGCAAAGAGGAAATGAATGGGGGAAAGAACATGTGCAGCTGTGTTGGAGGTATTGAGCAAAAACACCGGCAACTGTCAGCAGTAAATCTGGACGGCTGCACGACGTGAGATTAAACCTTATGTGAATGGACAAGTGGGAAGAGTGAAGTCACTGAACACACAAGTGGAAAGACTACACATGACAAAACATATTAACAACATACAGTACGCTAACTTGAAACATGGTAGTTGCATGCTTTGAAGAAGACATGCATCTGGGTTACATCAATGGCTTACAAAATGTTTTGCAAAGTGGGCAGTTGTGTTAGTTTAGTAGTAGTATTAGTAGTAGTAGTGAGTACTTTAGTGTTTTATACTTTAGTATATTGACTGCTTTGAGTACTAATGATCTAGAAGTAGGAGGATTCTTAAATGTTTCTGAAACACTTCTGAAATATTTCTGAAGACAATATTTGTGTCTTCAAATATGAAGCATAGTTTTTCTAATCAAATATTGATTTTACTGGTAACAATTGAAGCGTTCATTTATTTTCAAAACAGATGGAACATGTGACTGATGTGAGTTACTATATAACTTTAAATAAGTCCTTTTTTACAATAATGGTTTAAATAATAAACGAGGTGTGCAATCACCACTGCAGTGTTCCAGAGATGTATACAGTGGAAGAGAAAGACCACCGTGAGTAAGCTGTGAGTCTCAGTGCTGGGAAACTGGAGCTCTGAGCGGGACGGTCCCACAGACTGGCAGATTGATGGGGGTCCAACAGGACGGGGGATTTGCTTTCATTGTGAATGTTAGCCATCTGCCTGGCAGGAAACAGAGCTGGAGCCAACTCTGTTGACTGACAGACGAGACGCTGAATGTAAAATCTATGTGTGCTATGTGTGTAGTATTGATCGTTGAAGCCGCTCAACTTTCTGAAAGCAGATCCGTCAAATGGGGTACACACATTTGCACCATGAATATAGTGTTAAGACGACACAGAAATCCTATCTTCAAAATATCTGCAGGGGCATTAACGTGACTTAGCTGCATAGTACAACACCTGCACAAAGAACGGTCCAGTAATAATGATTTTTACAACATGTCACAGAGGTGCATTTGAAATTCAGTTTAAAAATTAGAGTTCAGTGCAATATATCATAACTGTAAAATGTATCTATAAATAAAGCCAGAGGTGTTCACAAGCCAATGGTTTGTCAATGTTTGTGCCCATCATAAACACTGATCAAAGGGCATCCAGCCTAAAGCCCACAACATAAGGGAAAAAATGCAGTTTTTCTCTGTTTGTGTCTTGTTTTGGTGTTAATTCCTCACAGGACTAACAAAGATAGTGCATAGTTTTTCATTATACAGCCCAGTGTAACTACAGAGCTGAGTCACACATTAGCAATGAATGTCTCTAGTCTAGACCTTGAGAATTTTTAAATACAACAAACACGTGTCTTGTACACAACTCAACACATCCTTGACATGACTAAAGACCTCTCCATGGCTGTTCCCCAAACCCTTCCTGAGGCATCATGTGTCCAGTTACCCTCCAGCTGACCCTTCTAGTTTATCTGTAACCGGCTAACCTGTGATGTATACGCAAGGCAATGTGTCAATGAGGTCGCAACAATGCTGGGTGACATTTGACCCCTCGGTGAAACAATAATACCAACATCAACAAGTGCTAGTTGACAAAATACCACATACCTTAACTTACCTTATTTTATGTAAACAGTAACCCACTAGAGTACTTTTACTGGGTGACATATTGTAGAGGAAAAACAGTTTAAGAAGGCTATGTTGAGTGTTTTTGCAAAATTGGGGGTGGGGCAGATTTTGATAAGAAAAGTAATTTTTATAGTAATACTATTATTGGACTAAAACAAAAATTACCTGGTGCTATAAATATGACTATAGCGCTAAAATACAGACCATGGTATACTCTCTGTGCTTCTCTGTATTGATACCAAAATTTCAAATTAATTAATTCATTTTCAACACAAAATAGTTCCTTTGTTACCAAGTCTTACTAGTTACGATTTCGATTCGATTTCGATCATTCATAACTATTCAGAAAAAGCCATTTTTTTCCTATTAATGTGATTTTTTTTCAGTATCAATATCTATATCTATGTTCATTACTAATTTTAGTATGAATTAGTATTGGGGTATTGAATTTTGATAACCCTATCTGTGAATAGGGCATAATGTATTCCACATGACAGTCTTTTAAAGCAGACCTATTATGCAAAATCAACATTTCATGGTATAGCTGTTTCCCCTCAACATTTACTCATCCTAAGTTGTATTTGGAGTGATTCGTGCATGTTTGAGCAATCTTTAATTGCTTATTTTCAAGACGCCATATTGCTGATCAATACCCATTTTCACTGCCACCGACATACGCCCCCTCTTTACTTAGTTCATTCACCAATTTAATTTTCTTAATCAGTAATGCGCATATGATTCTGCAGCACTGCATATTTTTTTTTGGTATGAATGAAAAAAATCCGCCACTCGCTCGCGTGATCTGCAGCTATCCATTGGAGGTGCTGGCTCTTTGTTGTAATGAGGTTTACGGCGACATCAGCTCCCATTGAGCACTGCAGTTTTCTAACACAGAAGTCAACGGACTTGTTTCTTTTATTAAGTCGTTTTAGATGAATATTGTGATTTAAAATGTGCAAATTGTGCAAACATAATGATCCACGGGTGTCATAGATTACAGCTATAGAGCAAACATAAGCACAATAAGTCTTCTTTAAAAAACAAAAAAATGTACTATTGGAATTTTGGCTGCAACAAGAACCCATCAAAAGCATCTTGCATTCTTATTCATGCACACATTTTCTGTATACAGCTGTTAGATTAACATTCTGCGATTATTGAGATCCTCATCTGCATGCCATAAACCACAAGTGAGTTTACTCCAACAGAACTGAGATGGCTGAGATATTCCATTGCTCAAATTCTGGAGTATAGAATTAGGCACCTGCGCCAGCCCCCCACTCCCCACCTCCACACGCTGCCCTCTCAGTCTCCTGCCACTCACTCAGCCTCTCCACAGAACTGCTCCTTTGATTACTGTTCCCCATGAGCACACAAATGCGCAGCACTATACAGCACTGTTCTGCCAGTAACACCAGCTGAGTTTTGATAGGGGAAGAAAAGTTGCTTCCACTTCAAATAACGACAAGTATGCACACCCACACGAGAGCAAGCAACTTTGAAACATGCAAATAGCACAAATGCTCAACCACACACGACTACTACTACTACTACGCGGTATAACCAAATGGCATCCAGCTATGTCAGCAGTGTTTTGTGATCCATGCCAAGTCAGGACATTAGCCAGTATGTAATCAGACCCACAACCTCACTGCAATTAGAAGGAGTGCTACTAATGTTTCTCTTGAAATGCTGGCTTAAACCACAGATAGTTTACTTGAGTCAAATAGCTGAGAGAAACCAAAATCATCTCAACTATCCAAGCACACATGCTCACACAGTATACAAGGTAAATTAGGGGTTATTCGAACACGCATAATAGTTAGGGAAACTGTAGTATGTGTGCCAGGCCAGAAGGGGCAGTGCAGTCATTAGAACAGTTTTATTCAGATATTCCTGTAGCATGAGAGAATGTCAGTGCTTCATCATGGCTGTTTCCCAATTCCCAGAATGCAGATTCTGTACTCATGTCCTCCTGTGTACAGACTTGTGGGTGCAGACTCAGAGAATGGACTTCCTAAGCACGTACTCAGCTCTCTCAGCTTTTGGGGCAGGTGGACATGATGACATCACAGGAAATAAAGCTCATGTGGCTATAATAAAAGCCGAAGAGTAAATGTGAAACTATTAAACAAATAAAACAAAACACCACCCTCATCCAAGTTATCCAAACATCCAATGTTATTTGAACCCATCAGCCCTCTTCATCACATACAGGCTAAATGTTTGAGCTATGTCTTCTTTAATCTTGTGGCTTTTTCATCCTCCAGTTAGTGATAAATAACAATGGTGAAACAGTAGGCAGCTTTATTCCTCTGCAATGTTTCTAAAATATATAATGGAACTTTAAAGTATTCAGAATACTGTAGTATATGTAAGGATACAGAATACATAAGAGCAATAGCTACATTTAGTTCTACATGACTTATTATAATTGGGCAAGTATTAATAATAATATTTACAACTAAGAATTTAATATTTAAAATAAATAAACCAATGACACGCACAGGCACTTGTTCTAATGCTCACACATACAAACACAAATTCTGAAGAAAATACATATTTCAATTTAAAAAAAGCTTACTAGATTTGAATATATTCACTTTTCATATTGAAACATAGCCTACAAGTTTGTTTAAAACGTTTCTAGTCTACTGAAAAACCGCTGCATTTGTCCTCATATTTTCATGTAACAAGATGAGCATTGAGGAGAATTGTTACAAATAAAAGCATTAGATCATTAACTGCAATGACTTCCATGCGCACTGAATTGGCTTGACCAGGCAGTTAGGCTCGCTCCATTCGCACGGAGCAGCTCTCTGTGTGTGCGGAAGTGACGTCAGAGCGCAGAGGGTCGTGGTGATCGGCCGCAGGTGCGTGCATTGTGAGAAATATACTGGTCCGAGTACGGACAAGTCTCCTCCGATGCTCCCCTGGTAAAATGGGCGGAGCAACTTCTCATCTGGGGATTTCCAGCGGACTTGCCGAGAAGCTGACTTTGAATTGGAACAGAACTTGGGTCACGGAGCGTGACGTTTCACAAGTCCACAAACATACAAGTCTGCACAAGTATGGGGGCTGAGAAACAGCCTATATTCACCTTATTGAGGAAGTTGCTATGGGCACCGCCATCATCATTATTTTTGCATGGGGCTGCCGATCTTGACAGCAAATAAATTCTATGCGGACTACAGAGCCGCTTTAAAACCTCCCAAAGAATCGGTGCATTGTTGACTTGTTAGTGCACATGAAATTGCACATTTTACACAAATCAATCTACTTTATATCATATTTCAGCAATGAAACTTCTCTATAGAAATTAATGAGATTCCTGCTTAACTGGAAGTGCCACCACAACGAAGCTGTGTTTAGTAGCATTTAGAGGCAAAAGTGGGCGGAGCAGAATAAGGTCAATGAGGAAAAAAAAAAAAAACATTCTGCAACAACAATATAACATTTAAAAAGTTCACTATTCAAACTGGGTCAAAATAAAAATGCAACATACACTAAACTAAGACCAAAAAAAGGCTAAATTAAAAAAATCAAGACTTAAATCTGCCTTTTTTGTTTTAATAAAATAAAAACAAAACAAAAAAACGTTTTTTGTTTCTTTTTTTTTTTAATTGCCAAAACATTTTGTAACTATTGTCCTTGTATGTCAAGAAATGTCATAGACACTGAAATATTCAGCATTTTGTATAGTTATTTTAGTTTTTATCTACCAATACTTTTTTCTACAAGGCTGCAGCAAAACTTGGCTTACCAGTCAGGCAGCATAAAGAAAACAATCCCTCATTTCACTGAACCCAACAGAGAAAAATGAGAAACATTTTAGAGCAAACAAAAGTCCTAAATCTCCTAAAATGCTGAGTGTAGAGTTGAATACTGCAGGGACGAAGAGGCAAAGTGTTACCTAACGAAGACAGAGGAAGACCCGTGGTGCGGGTTACACTGAAGCTTTTGCTATTAGCCCGTGAGTCAGTGCACTAGGGTGTCACTTCAAAGCATTCCCCACTATTAATCAGCCTATATCCAGCCCTCCAGTATTAGCCCTGCTAGCTGCGCCGCTAACCACCCTCCTCAACATCAACACAATGGAGCCATCATTACAGTTGTTACGCTACGTCCCAGCCAGTCGTGCACCTTTATCTATGTGTATGCCTTCTATGCTCATGGCTAATTAATTCACCTGACATGTCTGAGAATATGGGGGCACAGTAGATGGTGGCAGTTAGTCTTTTATAGACTGGGGTGGGGGAGGGGCGCACTTGGCTCACGTTGCATTCAGCTGTGCATAGGCACCTGCGTGAACTTTCACCTTGATGTAGCTATCTCCTCAGGTAAGCCTAAAGTTAAGTCTCCTCTGGCAGCTTCACCTCTATCTGCACAGTAACAACCACTCATACAAAATCACTAAGACCACGTAAAAGTTGAACTGGTGTTTTTTTCACCAGAATTGTACACAATATGACCTTTATCATAATATGCATTTACTACAAAATCTGCTGAATTAATGTCAAGGTCTTCCATTCTTATTCACAAAACCGTTTCTCGGTTGTAGTGATTTGAAACGTCTGGAAAGTCAGATTCAAGTAATAATAACAATAATCCTTAATTTTGTCAACATTTAGCATTGTGTTGGTCCTCATATAATGGAACTAATAATTAGTTCCATTATATGAACATTATATAAACATTTATTATGCTCATTTATTTGTTCTGACTAAAGTTGAGTATTTTATCAGTGTAAGGAGTAGGTGTATTTCTGACATACCCAGGAAATTCATGGCTATTCGGCTTTGCTCGCTTCCCATAATTTGCACATTCATGTTATATGAGAATGAGAGGGCTTATGATACAAGACACGCTCCCCTCCTCCCTTCCTCCCGTCCTCCCCTCCTCCCCTCCTCCCGGTGTATGTGCTGTACTGTAGTGTGTAGACCAGAGCCTGCAGTCTGTGGCAGAGAGGGATGAGATCAGACCTTACTATGAGAAAATACTGTCAGGGCTTTGTTTTCAGTCTGCTCCCTCTCCCCTCACTCACTCATTCACTTACGAATATAGAAAATAGTAGCAGTGCTGCAGAAATAGTCCTGTTACTATAATTAGATGTAAACAGAAATAGTCTCGCTCTGTCCCACTGGCCTCGCTGCCTCCTGGGAAACGAGATTTGTGTGTGTATGAGTGTGAGTGTGTACAGTGAGTAGCACCAGTAAATGTATGACAGCATGTGACACTCCACATCTACTCTCTGTGTCAGTCTCTCTCTTCTCCAGTTTGTCTGTCCCTCGCTGCCTGTCATGTGTGCCCCTGCCCCTCCCCCCTGCTCCAGAGGGGAGGTCAGTGACCGTGCATAGCGAGCAGAGGAAGCCAGTGCATGCAGCGCTGGCAGACAAACACACATCTGTTGCTGCGGAGCCAGTCATTTGCCCCAGATCCTGAGGGCACACCGGGCCAGAGAGAGGAGGCAGTGTAACCTAGTGGTCGACCACAGAAGGGGCAAATGATATGAGAAATACAAAAAAGATGGAAATGGGTATGAAAGATTACATCAACAACGGCTATGAGCAAATATTTTAGGAATATGAAAATCCTATATCTAAATTACTTTTCTCAATTATATTTTGCTGCGTTTACGCAACACATTGATGCATAGAATTACAACCAAATGTCTGCATCATGACAATGTAAATAAATCAGTAAATAAAACAAAAAAATTGAAAAAAAGATTATATCTAAATTAATTAAATATCTAT
>KN474291.1:0-15067 GCA_000787095.1 Periophthalmodon schlosseri | reverse complement strand
TCTATAACAGGACTATTCCAGGTTTAATCTAGGACCAAACCAGGTCTAAAAGTGGATTACATCATGTCCACTTTAGTTCTAAACAAGGAATAATCCAAAGGAGGAGAAAAAAGTGGATAAAATTAACTCAAAATTAGGCAAACCCACAAACTGAAGATCTGACCAGGCACCACCCGAAGGAGCCCGAGTACCACCTGTGGAACGTGTACCACAGTTTGAGAAACACTGTACTATTATTATTACATTATTACATCACTGCTGGTTATTGTTTGCCTCACAAGGAAAATTTTCTCTGATAATGTAACAAATGCAGCCGATAATGTGGTCACGACGGTGAAGATGTTGGCTCACCACAGTTATTACACTATCGGCCTGTTGCATTTGAACTTGGCCAAAATGGTTCAAATGGAGCGGGCTTAGGTAAATAAACTCTGGTGGATCAGGTACCGTTTCCAAGAAATCAGTTCAGCCGATATCGCATTTTGGTTTTTAAACTGGTGCAATAAGACGATTTGCGCAAAACATGTCATAATATGATTAAACTTGTATTTTTACAGTTACAAAACACATTTTTACCTCATGCTGTACCTTATATTTTCAGACTCTACACTGGTATCGGTTGATTTCGGGCTCGGCAGATACGTAAAGGTGCATTAATCTTATCTAAATCCATGGTGACGAGCAGGTGATGCCTCCAGGCCGAGTTACAGGTCAGATCTGTGGAGAGGTGACCCCACTAACGGTAAGAATGAATGTCTTTCGAGGACTGTTCTGAGCAATAAAAGTATCTAAAAGTGAGTGAATAAACTAATGTTAGATAAGTTTAAAAACATACTGTGGAACATTTCAGGCAAAGCAATGACATCTCTTCAAATGTGAAAGAACATGTAGGTAAGTGTAGTTTTATTTACTTAAGCACTTCACTGATCGCAAATCAAGAAGCAGAAGACCTCCCTAATAAACGTGCAGCTCTTTCTGTTTTGTGGAACGTAAAGAAAGTCATTTTTCACATAAAAACATTGCAATAATCTGTCAAAACGTATAAAATGAGAAGAACCCGGGGCCTACATAAAAGCTGGCACTTGCTTCTCACAATATTGGCCCAGAGTTGAACAGATGGTCAGAGGCATCACATCATGAATACTGTATGAGGTGTGACCTACAGCAAAAAGGCTTCTTCTGGCAGCTCCAGTTTTCACTTTTATCGCAAGCCTGTATAACCTGTATCGACGTTGATTTCAGCTCAATTCCGCAAAACTTAAAACCACAGACTGTATAAAGAAGTGGACTGAGTGAGCGCGACGTCGCCCGCAGCGTTCGGCTCCAGTCAAATGAAGCTCGTCGAGGCCGGAGCAGTTAAAAGGGCCAATTTGGAGCAGAATTCCATGTTTGGAATTCAAACCGCGAGTATCATAGCAACCAAAGAGCCAATCCGGAGCGAGGCTGTTGAAGGTAACGCCCCTTCCCTCCCACACTGCTCGTTTGGCAGGAAGCGGGCACTTAGCAACGCTGTCAATCAGACCTGTTGCTAACGCTAGCGGGAGCGACCTCAGGGAAAGAAGGCGCCTGATTTGTCTGTTTTTAATGTTCATATCTTGATTTACAGACACAATAGCGAAATAAAAACCCCAGGATCATGTAAAGTTGGTTAATACGAACATTTAAGACCAAAATGACGAGTCTGACAGCAGCAGGTACAGAGAGAGGAGCCACAGTGGAGCCAGAAGTGCGCCCATGATCACTTCCTGTTTGGAACGCGGCGGCTAGCGGGTTAGCTACGTCCATTTATATAAACAGTCTACGTTTAAAACTCAAATTTACCTGGTAGAGCATGACCGGTTCAATACTGTATCCCAAGATTTCCGCAAACTCTCTGGCGATTGCCGACTTGCCGCAGCCCTGAGAGAAACAGCAGTGTTGATGTATGTGTAAAAACAACATACGCAAAATAATCTGGGCAGAACTGGGTAAGAACCTTGGCTCCAACGAGGCAGATGTCCTTGACCATGTGGGACTGCATCATCTCCGCGATCAGCTGGGACTGGCTGCGTGTGCTGACGAAGAGCGGGCTGTGGTCGGGCTGACGCACTTCATTTAAACCGGACCGAACCTGCAAAGAGAAAACCCTAAGAGTTTAACATGAGAATATCAACAAGTTTATTTCTATAGCACATTTAAAACAACTTCAGCTGAACAAAAAAAGCAGTGGTGGAAGAAAAACTCCATATTGTTACTTAAGTAAAAGTACAGATACCAGAGTAAAAAAGTATTCAATTAAAGTAAAGTATCACATGAGAAATTTAAGTTTAAGTATGTAAGTACCTGTTTAAAAATGTACTTAAAGAGTAAAAAGTAGAAGCATTTTACACAGATTTTGAGTCTTATAAAGCTTCAAATGTGGTGATTTTAATAAAGATTTGAGCTTAATTTTGTTCAACAAAAACAACTGAATCGATGTTTTTTTTAAAAGCCGTTTTATAGTTGTATATTTTTATTTGCTTAAATTATGAACATGTTAAAAAATAAACCCTCAGCCTTTACAGCAGGTCTCAGACAATAATGAAAAAATACTTTTACTTTTCAGTCTGGTTCAAAATGTAGTGGAGTAGAAAGTACAGATACTGCTCTCAAATGGAGTGAAGTAAAAGTAAAATTAACTTAAGTAAAATTTTTGGGTGTCCGTACTTATCTGTACTTTACTACTTTATTTTGTTTAGTTTTGTTGTTAGCATTAGCAACAGCTTAGCTACACCAGCGGTGCGGGCGGGAAGGGGCGTTACCTTCAACAGCCTCGCTCCGGATTGGCTCTTTGGTTGCTATGATACTCGTGGTTTGAATTCCTAACATGGAACTCAGCTCCAAATTGACCCCTATAACTGCTCCGGCCTCGATGAGCTTCATTCGGAGCCGAACGCCGCGGCTGACGTCACACTCGCTTATTCCACTCTTTATACCTTCGGAGCCGAACGCCGCGGCTGACGTCACACTCGCTTATTCCACTTCTTTATACAGTCTGTGGCTACTGGTCAGTTTGGAGACTGGCTCTAGTGAGTTGAGACTGTGGTTTTGCTCTTGTTTTGACGTGGGTTATGACCTACAGTTGCCCTTGTGTTCAGAAAATAAACAACCAGAAGAAATTTGGCGAGTTTCCTTACACCGGAACGCTACAGTGTATATAATGTGTCTCTTTAATTATATTTTGTACATTAACACAGCCTTTAGTTCTTTAAAATAAAAAATAAACTGCACATTTTGGCCATTTAGAGAAGGGGCATTATATCAGTGATGGAGTCGTTTCATTTGTTTAGCTAGAAGACAGTTCTCTATTATTAGAACAATGGCTTGTCTTTCACACCCACACAATGACTCATTCACACAAAGCCTAAGCTGTGAAAGGCATTCACAAGCATCCCACAGTGATAAGACTAATAATGTAATGTTCTGTTTGTTGGTGTGTGGCCTACCCCGAGAGCGAAGGGAACTACAAACAGATTACTCAGACCGAGCGCAGCGGCGTTTTCTGAGACTTCATTACCTCAAATGTAACTTCATTTCCAGCGACGTCTAAAGTCACATTTGCGCGGCTCTTTGCGGCTTTGGCAGGCGACACGTTCAGGATACAGGTGGGAGCTTGGTGCCGGCGTCCATCCAGGAGTTCAAATCTCTAAAAACAGACGTATTTTAACACGTGCAAAAAGACGAACGCGCTTTGAAACTTGCTTCGTGTCGTTTTTCTCACACTAAGGACGCTCTCCACCGCAGTGCACCCCTCCTTCCCCAGAATGCTTCTGTACGGATAAAGCCTCTGTACAAGCTGATGCGATGACAACATGGGAAAAACGTTCTACAACAGAAGACAAAAACAGGTCAATGCAACGGTTTAAATCAGACAAATTGTTCTTTGTGTGTCTATATTTCTAATCTCTGACACTGTGGATCATTATGTTATAATTTACACATTTTAAATCGCAATAATCATCGAAACTATATTTCTAATCTCTGACACTGTGGATCATTATGTTATAATTTACACATTTTAAATCGCAATAATCATCTGAAACGACTTGATAAAAGAAACAAATCCGCTGACTTCCCCGTTTGAAACCTGCGGTGTCCAACGGGAGCTGACGTCGCCGTAAACGTCATCACGACAAAGAGCCGTGCAGCTGACGGCGCCCCCTATGGACAGCTGCACATCACACTAGCGAGTAGCGGATTTTTTTTTCCTTTGTACTAAAATGACGACGCGACGCTGCCGAATCCTACGAGTATCACCGATTGAGAAAATAAATCTGGAAAACGAGTGGGCGTGTACCGGCGGAGGTGAAAACGGGGGTAGATCGGCAAAATGGCGTCTTGAAAATAAACGATTAAACATGACTCAAACATGAATCACTCCAAATACAACTTCGAGAGGGAAAATGAGAAGGAAACAACTAGAACATGGTTAAAACCTCTGAAAAGTCCATTTTGCAGAATAGCTCTGATTTAAACAAAATGGTCGAAGCATTATTTTAGCATGAAGCTTTATACCAGAACTTCCAGAGCTGAAGGCAGATTATCCACTGGAAAGTCAGGGAGGCCGAGGCTGGAGGATTCCTGGGAGCACAGAGTCGTGGCCAATGACAACAACTGGGACACTCTGAAATAAGAACACGGAAGTTAAAACAGCATCTTACAGCCGATTACCAGGAAGTTTGGAAATTACCTTTCGGCCCCAATGTTTGGCCCAGCTGTGTACAACACCTCCAACTGGTCCTGGGATATTTAAGAAAGAGATATTATACTTTCTTATGTTTATACACCACCAGTCAAAATTGTTTTTAAATTTATTTTTACTACTTTCTACGTTTTATATACACACAGAAGACATCAGATATATTAAGTAACATATATGGGATTATGTAGTAAACAAAAAAAGTTAAATAATTACTAAATATTTTCAGACAAGGCAAAAGGTGGAAACTTTGAGGATTTAATATAGCAGAGACAAGGCAAAAGGTGGAAACTTTGAGGATTTGAATATAGCAGTGGTGGATGAAGTACTCAGTTTTGTTACTTAAGTAAAAAGTTAGTTAAAAAGCTACTCAAGTAAAAGTATGAAAATGAAAAAATCTATTTAAGTAAAAGTATTTAAGCACCTGTTTAAAAATGTACTTTAAGAGTAAAAAGTAAAAGTACTTCACACAAGTGTTGTTCATTTGTTAAAGTGTAAATGTGGTGATACTGATTTAAAATGAGACATATTTTGTTCAACAGAAACAATATGAATCTTAACTTTTCTTCTGAATTCTGTGTGTTTATTTTTGTTTTGCTCAAAGCCGAAGCTTGAACTCGAAAACTTGAGTCAGGATGTTTCCACGAACATGGTAAAAATAACCCCTCAAATCATATGAAAAGTACTTTTACTTTTCAGTCCTGTTCAAAAATGTAGAGGAGTAGAAAGTACAGATACTGCTCTCAAATGTAGTGAAGTAAAAGTAAAAAATAAACACTGTAAAATGTACTTAAGTAAAATATAGATACCTAAAAATACTACTTAAGTACAGTACTTTACTACTTGTACTTCTTTACCTACTACCACTGGAATATAGAATATAAACTTGTAGAGTTATTTACTTTTTTCTTTGCTATATAATTTCATTTATCTTACTTCATATATTTGATGTCTTTTGTATGTACATAAAACATAGAAAGTAGTAAAAAAAAACACTGACTGAGATGTTGTGTTCATCCAAATTACCAAAAAAATACATTGTGGGAAACCGATGATTTTAGTTGTTTTATTCAAAAGCTGTAAGTATTGTGAAGAATTTTTATAGTTGATCCGTGTGCTGACCTTAAAGGGCAGGTAATAAATGTCTCGGGCCTGGAAACGGGAGCGGAGGGGCGGGTCCAGAGGATTGCCCTTGTACTTGGGAACAGGAATACCAAGAGCAATGACCCGGAAGTCCTCGCTCACACGGACAATCTTCCAGCTGTCCAACTCCTCCTTAGTGTGCTCCTGATGACACACAAAACCACTTAAATAACACCGTTCATTTACATTTTATTTCAAGTCCCGGTTTATTTTGAAAAGTTGTCAGTTCGTGAACAGGCCGCTGAAGGTAACGCCCCTTCGCACCTGCACCGTTGGTTTGGCGCTTAGCAACGCTGTCAATCAAGCCTGTTGCCAACGCTAGCGGGAGCGACCTCGGGGAAAGAAGGCGTCTCATTGGTCTTGATTTACAAATAAAAACACCAGGATCTAGCCGAGAACATTATGGATAAGCAGGGCCGTTGACAGAAATTCGGGGGCTCGGGTCAAGAAGCCTCACCCTTTTGGGCCCCTAAGACCCTGGGGCCCGGGACAACAACAGACCCCTTTGTCCCCCCCATCGACTCCTCTGTGGTTAAGTAGCTTTGTTCTGCACATTCTGGTCATATAACGGCGATTATCACGATTATATAAATTATATTTTAATGATAAACGATATTATTGTTTATTGTCCCATCTCTAGTTATGTCCATTTATGAATACAGTCTATGGTTGGATCTGAAACGCCAAGATAAGGAGGATTCATCGAGTCACAGAAATCCAAAGATAGATTCCAAACCCTAAAGCTACAGCCGACTTACTGAGTGCACTAGGCCGGAAATAGCGCACTTTCACTTAAGCTCTATGAATGTGACCGTTGCACTTTATGACCTTTACGGCGGAGGGTCCCCCACCTGCGTGTCTCTATGGTCATGTGACTGATTTTGCCCGAAATGCTCCACAGTATAGCATTAAACTTATCTGTATCCATGAAGGAGCCACCAAGCCAAGTTACAGGTCAGATGTGTGGAGAGGCAAGTAGGAATGCATGTTTTTCGAGGAATCCTGCGGAACATTCCAGGCAAAACCTTCACATCTCCATGGAGACGAGCAGTTGCACAGTGCTACTTTAACTAAATTATTACGCCCTTGGCCTATTGATGACTAAATTAAAAGCTTAAATCAGACCTATTCTGCAAAATGGACTTTTCAGAGCTTTAAACTATGTTCTAGTCGTTTCTTCTCACTGAGTCACTGAAGTTGTTTTTGGAGTGATTCATGTTTGAGTAAATCTTTAATTGCTTATTTTCAAGACGCCGGAAATGCCACTGTGACGTACTTACTTTGTTCTTCAGTTTTATTTTCTTAATCGGTATAGGATTTTTGCTTATTTTCAAGACGCCGGAAATGCCACTGTGACGTACTTACTTTGTTCTTCAGTTTTATTTTCTTAATCGGTCATAGGATTTGGCAGCGTCACGTAGTCATTTTGGTACAAATGACAAAAACGTGCTGCTCTAGTGTGATGTGCAGCTGTCCATAGGGGGCGCCGACAGCTCCACGGCTCTTTGTCGTGATGACGTTTACGGCGACGTCAGCTCCCATTGGACGCCGCGGTTTTCTAACGCAGAACTCGGCGGACTTGTTTCTTTTATCAAGTCGTTTTAGATGAATATTGCGATTTAAAATGTGCAGATTCTGACACAGCGATTCACAGGTGTCATAGACTGTAACTACAGAGTGACACAAGCAAAACAGGGCGGAGAATATTGACCTGCAGCAGTTTGTCGTAGCGTTCGGCCGACATCAGGAAGCGCCCGTCCTCCAGCTGCATCTCTCTGTTCTCCAGCAGGTTGTTGAGAACCGGCAGCACGTTCCTCTCCGCCTTCTCCAGCCCCTCCAGGACCAGCACACGGCCCTGGGTCGCTGCCCGCACTGCACACTACAGACACAAGGGGTTCGGTTTGGGTTTTGGTAACTGTAAAGCGTAACTGATTGAGTAATGGGTCTGGCATTTATTTGCACGAGTGATGTAGTAGTGATATAGTTTCATTATTTAAAGGTCCTATATGACACAAAACTGACTGTTGTAGCTTTAAGTCATGTTCTAACGCTGCTCCCTCCTCAAAAACAGACCTGGAGTTGTGTTTTGTTTCATTCACACATGTTTGAGTAACACTTTATTATTAGTGTGTCTAAACTCCAAAGGAGTGACACTTTATTATTTGTCTGTCTACATCTCCAAAACTCAAAACGCTCTGTTCCACCTTGTGATGTCATGAAGTGGTAGTTTTCAAGTTAGCAGCTCCTTTTTTTTACCTTTAGTTCAGTAGAGACGGGAAATTCCAGGTCTGAAATCATCCAAATGATTCTAGTGGAGGTGTGTGGAGTTTAAAAACACAGTGGTACAATACTTCCTGTATTACCACATGATGACATCACAAGGTGGAACAGAGCGTTTTCAGATTGAGAGAAGAACTCATGCTAAATATGCAGGTTTTGTGTGTTAAAAGTGTGAATGAAACAAAACACAACTCCAGGTCTGTTTGTGACGAGGAAACAGCATTATAACATAATAGTTTGTAATAAAATAGTGTAATACGGGCCCTTTAAATTGTGCCGGTTGCCAGGTATAAAACCACATTGATGCTCTTGGGTCTCTCAGTATTAAAACCGTAAATTTCTTTCACCACATTGTTGCTATTACTAAGTGCCAGTACTTAGTGGCAGCTTGTGAGCCACTCTTCCTGAGGATGTCCTTAGTATATTGTGTTACAACATCCTCCTCGATTCCATTTAACTCCTTTAGCTGAGCCTTTATTTTTTTCCCTAAAATTAAACAGAAAAATGTCTGTTGTTCTTGTTTTTGACACAGCATTCTGCAGAAAAGGAACATGTGACGTCAAGCGGCAGGAAACTTTAGCTGTCTGCGTGGACCACAGAGCGACTGACCATGTAATTAGGTTAACATGTAAATATGTGCCAGGTTGTGTGGGAAGCACAGCCATAAAACTATAGTGAGAAACAGATGTTCTATTTTTAACCCCCCGATCCTTTTTCGGCACCAACGCTATAATCAGATAATTGTTTAAAGAATCTGGTGACGCAGAATTTTGAGTGAATGGGGAACCACACGGCAGACATGTGTTCAGACTGAAACACTGTCCCAAATGAAAATAAGTGTGTTTACATAGTCTTTCATGGCTTTATACGTTTCACACATTTAACTAGGCCTGTCCTGATATTACGAATATTTCTCGTGGGGACTTTTGGAGAACATTTTGTTATTTTTCTGTTCTACGATAAGATTTGAGCTGTGGAGAGTTGACTAAATAACTAATTATAGACGCAAACTTGCTATTAAGAGTTTCATTCTGCGATGTATTTACTGCAGCTCATGTTTTTAACCATATCGTACGCCCAGGTGTGTGACGGTAAAAAGCCCCTCGTCCCAGTTTAAAGTCACGTGAGCACGTTTCCCAAAAGATAAAATAGAACCGGAGCACAAATGTAATGTCATATGCGAAATACTCTGCATGTCTTTAATAAAAAGGAACATAGGACAGAATGTGAAAAGGCGTGAACACGAGCAACGAAACAGAACAGGAGCAACTCAAATCGGCCATTTTGGATCACTGTAAAAGAGAGAAACACATTATGAACTGGGACGAGCAAACGTCACATCGTCGCTGGATTAAAGAGCCAAACGAAATATGGAAACGTGTTCACGAGACTTTAAACCGGGACGAGGGGGTTTCTTTACTCTCACACACCTGAGATACTGTCCTGAAGAAGTCGGACTGAAGATGGCGCCGTCGTCCCGCCTCCACCGGTAGGAAGACGGCGCCAAAACCCGTTTAAATCAGCTGACAGGACACGTCACAGCAACATCACGTGACCACTGTGAGGCGCTAGTGAGCAGTCCAAACTGTCAGGGATGAAAACAAACTAAACCTTGGTCCGGAAAAAGAATCTATTAAAATAAATCAGCTGAGGACCAGATGAACTTCATTGGATTATCGTCTAAGTATAGTTGGCGAAGGATGATTTAAAAAAACATTAAAATAAGAACTGGTTAATTCGTACGAGTCAATACTAGCTAGACGGGATATCTTGGTGTGTTACTGTACTTTCCCTATGTATCGTGTTTTTTTTTTGGTTTTTGCTGACTTTAATGTGAAGCACTTTGGTCAGCTGAAGTCGTTCTAAATGCGCTACAGAAACAAACTTGAATTGAAAGAACATTGTCTGAGTGTACGTCCAACACTCAGAGGTTGCACGCGCTTTAGTCCTCCTTACGTTGTGGACTTTCCAGGTTGGCTGCTTACATAACAGCTAAGTGGGGGAGAGGTAATTGCCGATGTCAGAAAGATAACAGTGATTATATCTGCGTTAGGGGGCAGGATTCCAAGCCGTTTAAATAGTCAATGAAAAAGGCCAAGAACAAAAAGCCAAATGAGCACAAATAGGATGCTATTATAAGAACCGCAATGGGATGAGAAGATAGGACTGGGACCATCGTCTGAATATAGGGCTGCAAATCAGAACAGAGCCCTGAGGATTACAGCGTCCTGGCTCGTATGCACGTCACATATGCTACCCCTCTTTCACAGTTAGAAGACTTTTCAAGACACAGAACCCATAAATGTACACGTGCAACTAATTATAGACATTATAGTATATGAAACAATACGAGGAAGCAATAGTTAAAATGGTAAATGGCAAACGGTCACATTTTTATACGGCGCTTTTCCACCTTCAAGACACTCAAAGCGCTTTACATCAAGGAACCGCTCACCCATTCACACACACGTTCATACACCAGTGTACGCAGACGCTGGGGGTTAAGTTCCTTGCCCAAGAACACAATGGAAGCATTCATCTGCGGGGGCTGGAAAGGCAACGCTAACCTGTGGGTCAGTGGACAAACACTCTTCTACCTTCAGCTACCATCGCCCCCTTATGTTCTGTAGCTCCAAACCCACTGAGATCATTTGTGACGATGGGGAGGTGGGTTAAGTGTCGTGCCCAAAGACGCAACAACAGCGTTCATGCGTGAGAGCGGGATTCGAACCGCCAACCTTCAGATCGGTGGAGAAACACTCTACCAACTGAGCTGCTGTTGCCCCAGTTGTTACTGCAAAATACCTTTCAGTAAATGTATGAACTGTTTAGGGACGAGACAGTAAACAATAATATCGTTTATCGTAATAAAACGTCTCGACAAAAATCGTTTGTGGAACATTTCATAATCGTCATTATATCACCAGAATGTGCAGAAAAAAACGACTTCACCCTGATAATCTCCTCTGCATCACCGTCGTTTTCACTTATAACAAAGTACAATACTATAACAACTGTTTAAATATGGAACCTGCTCATGATATTAAAAATATAATTATTCATATCCAGAAAATCTTTAAACTGTCAGCAACTTTAATAATTATCGTGATATATAATCGTGACACCAGATTTCAATATCGTCCCATGCCTAGAACCGCTGCCATGGAATCAACTTCTTCCTTTTGCAGCCTCTGGGATTTGAGGAGGTTTTTTAGCTGTTTATGTTGCAGGTAAAATAATCCATGCGTATTTATTTTTGAAAGGCATGTTAATGTTAATGCAAAATGCTGCCAAACTGTCTGGCCAACTACGACTGCACCCTTTTGGCTTCCTTCCTATTCCTACATCTACAAATATATATATATACCCCGTGATTATAGTTCCTCTTGTGTAGGCGCCAGAACAGCTTAGTGGTGTCCCTAATTAAATGTCCTCTTATTGATTGTTTAACTGCAGCTGTGTGACAACTGACCAGAGTTATCTATTGTAAAGCTGAACGGGGCTTTGAATGCAGCTTGTTTGAGCCTTTTCGCTGCACTGACACGTCGAAAAAGCGGAAATAAACCGAGTATAACGTCACGAATTACCTCAGCGCACAGGTGTTGAGCTAAAGAACATACGGGGGCGACCGTAGCTCAGTTGGTAGCGCGTTCGCCCACTGATCGGAAGGTTGGCGCTTCGAATTCCACTCTCTAGCAGTGTGATTCCAGCTCACGCAGATGAGCGCTGTTGTTGTGTCCTTCGGCAAGACGCTTAACCCGCCTCGCCCCCAGTGTCTGCGTCCACTGGTGTATGAACGTGTGAGCGGTTCCTCGATGTAAAGCGCTTTGAGAGACTTGAAGGTGGAAAAGCGCTGTATAAAAATGTGACCGTTTACCGTTTACCGTCACTACACATAACAACATATATATTGTATTAGGGACGGTTTATCCTACAACTAAATCCAAGCAAAACATGTGTAACAATAACAATATAATAATAAAAATGTTCTTATCCCAGTGTCTTTTAGTGCCGATAAAACTCTGACAGCGTTTAATGATCATTGCCTTTTTCTTCAGAGATTAGTTTGAAGAAAAAACAGAGAACAGAAAGTTCTCCTCAGAGACTCCAGGTGAGATAATGAAGAACTGGTTTCCATGGTAACTTTATTTAAGGAGTCAGCGGAGTGTGGGGGCGTAATAAGGCTTGATTGATCAGGTGGTAGCACAGTATAGAGCGGAGAAAAATTCAAAGTGCTGTGATGTTCGGGTTCGGCTTGTTCATAGAAAACTAAAAGACGGCAACATGTAGTACACAGTATTGAAAATTTTTAAAAAATAGTTAAGAATTGTAATGTAATGTAATAAGAGGGAATAATATTAACACCAAGACACCTTTCCGCTTTAGGAAGGCCGCAGTTAAAGCCCAATAAGTCATATATGTTCTATGTAATGATATTTACCTGGTCAATGTAGAACGCTGTCCCTGAGCGAATCTCTCTTCTTTGTTTAAGGTCAGTCTCTGTTGTGTCTCTGGACAGGGCGACATATTCCACTTCACGCTTGGTCAGCTCCTGGAAGGAAAGATAATGAATAACTATTCCTCTGAACCGCAGCTTGTGTTACTATTTTTATAATTGTTAAAATGTTAAAAAAAGAACAATTGCTAAACCTAAAGCACAACCCACCAAGTACTGCATGGCTATGGAGCGTCTTAGGGGTCCCGGGGGTCCAATCAGAAACATGTCTTGTCCTAATAGATCTTTCTGCATAATCCATCGTAAATGTTGAGCCACTGTTTGTGAAGGTGAGTCTGAAACTAGCAAACATCCACACGTACCATGATGTAGTCTATGTTTTGTTTTTTTTGTTTTTTTATAAATGCACAAAATAAAAGTACATTTAAATCACATACTGTGTTTGACAGGGACAAGCTCTGGGTTCTGTGGTGTTTTCAGTTTGTACGAGATGTCTCCTATTGTCACAGTGTCACCTGAAAAAAGAATACACATTTTTATTGCAGATAATGAGTTAGCAGTTGTTGTTTTTTAAGTAGGGTAATTATAGTTTGATTATATTTTGAAGAAAGTTAACGGATGAAATGTCATTAACAATTTAACAATCTACTTATTACATTTAGTGTGTTTTACTGATTCGTGTCTAGATTATTCATGTTAAACACCACATCCTCCTGACTCCTTCACACTTTGGGTTTAGGCTCCACTTCACTGTTGTTTAGCTCCAGCGGCGCGGGACACTTCGTATTATTCGGTACATTTCCACGTGTCAGCGTCATGTTTTTACGAATGACAACCAGCTTCGTTCAGTAAACCTTAAAATGGGGCTAATACCTGAGGATGTGTTTATAAGTTTGACCTCTCGGGTTCTCCACATCCAGCTGCCCGCCACAGATCCCAGAATACTCCGCATTCTCCTCGCAGCAACAGCCGCAGCTGTTCCTCGAGATAAAAGTTGAGGCTGCATCTTTATTTAATCCAAATACATTCATCAACAATCATAAATATAAGTGTAAATGTTGTAGCTGACGCTTGGTCAGTCTTATGTCAGCGGCTCCACGGTCAGCTCATGTTGGAAAGTCGGAAAACAACAGTGGAGGGACGACTCGGTGCGTTAAATAATTCTTCCCTGTAAAACAAGTTGTTTCTTGCAAAGGTTCCGGACACAAAATATAAGTAAAAAAAGGAACCACTTGTAACAGCTAATTACAAAAACGATGGACACAAGAACATTGTTGCATTTTGTAAATCACAATAAAAAATGCATTTTCAATTTTCTAATTATAATTATGAATTATACCTGTATTATAATTAGGCCTATTCATCATATAGCTGTGTTTATAAGTCACTGCTCTATAATGTCTGAGAATATTCTGCAAACAGCTGGGAAAACATCCGTCTGTAGTCTGGGGAAACATCTGAGTCTTGCTGCGTAAAGGCCTAATGCCCATTAACCCTAAACGAATTTGACGTCCGTCACGTGGAGTAAAGCTAAAGCCTTGATAGACACGGGCACAGAGGGGTGGGGGCGCGGACAGGAGCGCGCGGCGTAGTTGTAGTAGAGAGGACAGCGCAAGGAGCATGTACCCAGTGCGCATATGACCGGCGGAACCAGGGCGCTGAGGCAGCTCTCCAATTCCTCCAGCAGCTCCAGAACCATCTCCCGAGTCTTTTGTTTCCTCTCCGGAGCGGACGCTGAGATCTGGGACTATGGAGGATGTGTATCACTACACCCGCAGTCCTGCCTGGGAGGAACTGGTCAGTACCATTCAGCTCTGGACACACATTTACTTCTCATGGGTTTGATTCCCCCAAATGTGTCTGTCCACTGAGACTAAATGTTTAAAAAGTTTTATAATCTCTCCTCCTGTCGCGCCTTTTCCTGTCATTTCTGCCGTGATTTGTAGAGGACTGTACGTTAACGTCACATTAATCCAACTCGGTGTGTACGTCCAACTAGATTTCTTAGTTTTGAAGCATTTAGTGAAGAAACACGCTGAGGAACAGCCAAGCGTTACTTTTAAGTCGTTAAGTTGTGTTTGGTTGTTGGAGTCTGGAGACATCTTTCCACGGACACAGAGTTTTCAGTCACGCTGCCTCAGCTCCGACTAAAGCCACTGTCTCTGATGGACCGGTCACTCGCACTCGGTCAATGTCGATCTATTTTTCTCAGTTTCAATTAGGCCTAATGTCAAATTCCCACGCGCGTTATCTTTTCATCCTCCCGCGTTTTTCTAGGACTCAGCTCCAGTATCCTTCCCTCACCCTCACTCAGACCTTCTGGATCTGCCGCCCAGGCTCGTGGTCATTTCTGGCCCTATATTATTGTTAGGTTTCTTCTAGGTCTAATGTCTTTATGCCTATGCCAAATTGCCATTGGCGCACACTGCCATGTAGGTTATTAGAATAAAATGTTTTTATTATTATTATTA
>KN474290.1:0-22020 GCA_000787095.1 Periophthalmodon schlosseri | reverse complement strand
GGTTCTGATGGTGAAAGTAGTTGGACTGATCATGAACAAAACTTATCAGACACAAACAAGGTCCATCCTACAAATATTGAAACCAGTGAAGATTCAGACAGCCACGATGAAAAACTGGAGTATGACTTTGCCACAGCAATGGTCAAAATACCAGATGAGGGCGATGCCCAAGATGCAGCCAGATTGCTTTCCTATGTTCCTTTGGAGGGAGGGGCAGATAATGCTGTTACAAGCCCGAAATATGAAGAAAAAGACTGCAACCTGTTTTCTGATAAAGTCGCACCACAAACAGATGTAGATGATGTGGATGTTGATTCACTTGATGGGAGTTTCAATCATTCCTGTCTTAAGGAGAAGAAAACTAAACCATTCGGTACTAAGGTAACTTACAATAAAGATTAGGCAAGTAATTTAGAACGTGACGGTTTTAGTTGTAGTTACCAGTTGTTGCTGTTTGCTGCTTTTTACTATTCTGTTGTATTCATATTACGCTGTTATAAAGTTTCCTCATCAAAAACATAGTCAGCTTTGTTTTGTTTCATTCACACATGTGTAACAGAAAACACTCTGTTCCACCTTGTGATGTCATGTGGCAATACAGGAAGTGCTCCATTGTGTTTTTAAACTCCATACACCTTCACTGGAATAATTTGGACAATATCAGCGCTGGAATTGCAAGTCTACTCTACTGAACAAAAGGTAAAAGGTATAGCTGTTAACTTGAAAACATCATGAGGTGGAACGGAGCATTTTGGAGATGTAGACAGACTAATAATAAAGGCTACTCACATGTTGGAACGGAGCATTTTGGAGATGTAGACAGACTAATAATAAAGGCTTACTCACATGTGTGAATGAAACAAAACACAACTCCAGGTATGTTTTTGGGGAGGTAACAACATTTTAACATGGCTTAAAGCTCACAAGAGTCAGGAATATAGAACCTTTTAATAAACTGATGGGTAGTTGAAGCAGTGATTCCCAACTGGTGGTGAGCCTAAATCTCTGTCATGGGAAGGATTACTATAGTTTCACTTTCAAGCTTGGGCTTGAACATTATTTAATTTGTGAAATGGCTATAAAATGGTTATCATCATCTAAATGAGAGCTGTGTTAGCCCTTAGTCTACCTTGTCCTTAAAAGTCTTAAGAGGGTAAGACCAGTTAAGAATCACAGTTGTATGTCCTCTCCTATTATAATATTTTTAATGTTAATTTGACTGACAAAAACTTTAAAAGCTGAAATCTACTTGCAGAAAGAAATCTCAACTGACGATGACAGTCAAAATGAGGACTTGGAGGACCAGGAGGACCAAGATGAAGAGGAGGAGTCTGAGGAAGAGGAGCCAGAGGAGAGTAACCGCTCCCACGACGCAGCCTCCACTATCCCAGAGACCGACACCTCCAAAGACAAGAAGAGAGGTATTCAATTACATTACATTACATGTAATATACCTGCAAAGAACTTATGTAGGGTTTCCCATATTACGTATAGGGTATTATCAAGCAAACTGAACTTTGCTCATGACCTAAAGATTTATATGAAACTACGTAACTGTTCCGGCAGAGGGTCTGCCACCTGCTTGTCTCCACGGAGATGTTATCGCTTTGCCTAATGATAAAAATTTTAACTTAATTTGTTTATTTATTTATTTTATGAATGTATTAAATTGTAGGTGTTTTATGGCCCAAAAACTACCTTTTGGTCATCATGGAGATAAATGCCATTCAGTGGAATCTTCTAGGCAAAGCAATAACATTTCTCTGAAGGCAAGCAGGTGGCCCTCAAGGAAATGATTTACTTAGTGTACCTTTTAAAAGCATGAGTTTTGCCATTCACTCACCATTAATCTGAAAAGGAATACTTTATGGATTAGAATTGGCAACTAAGGAACTTGGTAGTAATACCTAAATACATAAAACCTAAAGGGATATAAAAGCTAGTAACAGCAAAATGTAAATATCATGGGCAGTTATAATTTCATGTATCTTGTATTGTTTGTTTTAGATTTCATGTCTGAGTTGGGTCTTAAAAAAGATGAACCAGTGCAGGACTCTTGGGACTCTGAGGTACAGTCTTTCACTTAACATTCATTTAAGTTGTCAAATGAATTCTCTAGTTTAATGCTTTCGTCTCTTTCTAGTCTGACTTTGATGATATCAATTTACTTAACGAAAAGAAAGAAAATAAAACTGTAAATCAAGAGGAAATGCCCAAAGTCAAAGAGGACACGGAAGAAAGTAAGACTTTTTAAAATTTCACTTAACTTATTCTAGACTAATTCAGCCATTTCAGGCCCCATTTCATGCTGCAGTTTCCTGTGACCTGCAGACAACTTTGTGGAACATTTTAAACACACTTTTTTTTGTTTTTTTTTTGTTTTAAGCCTCTATATTTGACCGAAGATTTAACTTAAAGTGGTGTTGCATCTCTCTTGTAGACTTCTTTTATATCCCTTCATTTTTAAGAAGGGAGGGGAGCGGGAGGATGGCTTTGCTAGACTCTCGGAGGAGTGTAGACAAGCCTAGAGGCAGCCAGGGAGAGGGTAGGCGTGCTTGTCCTACTAATTTAAGGAACAGTATGTTCCCATTATTCATAGCCATGTTTGTCCCATTGTGATAACCATAACACTATGCATGGCATGCCCAGTGTAATGCATACAACATACTTAGTTGTCATGGCAACCATATTGTCCAAACATGCATTAGAGCAGAGGGGTTATATATTTTGCTTGGACAAATAGAAACGGTACACTATGTTACTTATCTGGTGAATGGTCTGCCACCTTGTTATCTCCATGGAAATGTTATAGCTTTGCCTCCACAATATGTCATTAAATGTAGCCATCTCCACTAAGACCTGCTGGTGGCACCACCAGGCCACGTTACAGGTCAGATCTGTGGGGAGGCAAGACCGCTCACAGAAAGGATGCATGTTTTTTATTGCACAAAATACCAACAGTTGAATAAATCCAGTATAGACAAGTTTAATCCCATACTGTGAAATATTTTAGGCATGTCATCAACATCTCCATAGAGACAACCAGGAGGCAGTCTCCATCAGAAAAGTTGCATAGTGTGCCAGTATTTGTTTGTGTTACTGACATAATAAGCTTGAACATCTCATTCTGATTTCATGCCACTACTAGACCATACTTGCTTTTGTCATGCTCTGACTAACCACAATGTCACAGTGCTTATTAACCATGTAACACACTGCATGGGAATGTTGTTGGCAGCATTTTGAGCTGAATCCTCTGCAATCCTTATGGTGGTTGATAGAAAGCAGTACATATAAATGTCTGCAAAAAATAATGTTTGTGGTTTTTGTAGTTAACAGCAGTGAAGTAACTCATGATCAAGACCAAGATGATCAAGGTGAAAGTTTACAGAAAGAGGTAAGTTATCGTTTAAAATGAAAATGTGCAAAACAAGCAAGGAAAACTAAGATTTGTGTTTTATTTTGTTTTGGGTTTTTTTTGTTTTTTTGTTGTTGTTTTTTTTAAGACTGAAAAGGCAAAATGGGAACCACTTCTGAACAAACTTGAAGGCGCTTCAGGCCAAAAGACAGGTTTTCTCAGCATCTTTTTTCACAGAGCTACAATTTGTAAATGTATTTTTATTCACATCAGTTATCTCTTTTTCAGACTTAATGGAAGAACTGGGATTAGGAGATGCAGATGATCTTGCAGGTGAAATGCAACTAGACATTTAGATATTCAGACAAACAAGGCATTATACTACCACTTAATAATAACTACACCTTAATTACTCTTAATAAAGCAGTAACAAAAACTTAATTTATATTTAGGAATGATTTAGACTTAGTAACTACTCATAGGATCAGTGTATTAATTAAGTAGTTACTAAGCCTAAAGCCTAAATTATTTTTATTTGCTTATTATGAATTAAGCTTGTTCATGCTTTATTAGGGACAATTACGTATAGTTATTATAGTTATTATAAAGTGTTATCCATATTACTTGATAGGATAAATCTCAGTGCAATCCCTCAGTTGTCCTGGTACATTCCATAGATTCCTTACAATTAATTTTTAATAATGATTTAGCTGTTGAGTGTCCATGTAACCACATCCAGTGACTCGCTCTTCTCCAATTAGAACTTAAGATGGAATTGGGTTTGTGGTGGCATGTCTTCAGTCCAAAACTTAATGAAAGTTTTATTTTATTTTGCTATAGATAAGACAAAGGAAAAGTTGTATTATTTTTCTGACTTCTTTTTGTGCAATATCTTCAGATGCCTCAGACTGGGACTCAGCTAGCACCACCAGTAAACAGACTCTTCCTGGGGGGCGCAGGATGCCTCCTCCTGGTATCGAGGAGTTCCCAGAATCCCCTGAACCTCCAAAGACAGTGGAGGTCTCTAAAGCTGCTCCAGTCAGTCCTCAGAGAAGCTTCAACTCCAAATCAGCAAGTACCGCCTCTGCATCGGCCCCCAACCCACAGCCACGGGCCAGGAAGATGACCCCTCGCAAATCTGAGAGCCAAGACGGTGAAGTTCAGTTATTTGTGTTTTGAACCAGAAATTCACAAAGATTTACTATTTTGTGTTGAAAATGACAATATATATTTTTAAAAGAGCATTTTTTTAATTCTTGTGGTATCTCAATCTGTGTCAAGTATCGAGCTTATTCCTTAATCCTTTGTGTATCGTGACAAGTCTGTAGAAGTTATAATGTAATACTGACATTTCCACGGTTCCCTTATGCAATAACCTTTACAAACAACATTATAATTATTATGTCTGTGTAATCCAGGTTGGTTCCGTGGCAAAAGGAGGATAAATTATGTCAACTGGACAAAGAAGCCTGTTTGATGATGGGCTAAAAATGTGTCCAGTTGACATAATTTAACCTTCTTTTGCCTTGTCTTATTAGGCAACATAAACTGCCAGCCTTCTGTTTAGCCTTCTGAAATCTTTTAATATTTCAGCTGTTCATATTTCAGTCTCAAGTTAAAGCTTCTGTCTTTATTATAGTCTTTTTGCATGTAAATGGGAGAACTTGTATACATTAATTCATTCTTATTTGTTTTTTCTTTTGTCTTCAGAATCAGACTGGGATTCTGACCGGCAAAGTGACAATCACATGATGGAGGCAGTTTATCAGCAGGCCTTAGATCAACCAGGTGAAATTGATTTTGAAATCAAATCAAATTAAATTAAATTAAAGCAGTCAGTTTGAATTTATATAATGTTCTTTAACACTGTTTCTCTTTTCTCTGAATCAGACTCCCCAGAGCCAAAGGCAGCAACAAGGACTGAGTGTCCTGAAGAGACTGATGAGGTGGAGCCTGTGGTATATTGATTATAATATTGCTTTATATAATATTGTTTATTTATATTATTAGTTGTAATTTGTTTTAGTAATTAGTAGTTGGTAATTATTGTAATAATATTTTAGTTACTTGTCATTTTTAGGGCTTAAAGTATTGGATCATGCACCGTTAAGCATGTAAAATTTTGATATTTCAACCTCTTTGCCCTTAGTCTACCTTGCCCTTATTATTAAGAATCCCTGGTTTATGCTTTGCACTGTATTGCTAATCTGACGTCTTTGCTAAAAATTCTATCTTTAAACAATAGACACGCTTCATTGTCCAAGTCTGAAATTACTTAACTGAATTAAATTAACTTAACTAATATAACTGAATTGGTGTTACAATAGATTAATATGCATGTCTGTTATGCACAAGCCGAGGTTAAATGAAAACATATTTTGTCTGTTTTTGTTTGCCCCCATCTTCACCAAGGAAAGAGATGCTGATGCAGTAGATGTAGGAGAGCTAGATGTAGACCCCCCACACCCCTCCGATGAGCCCGGCTTTGACAATGATGACAATTATACTTTGCGTGACCAAGATTATGAAGACCATGAAGAAACTACTGACTCTGTACCGTGGGAAAAACGCTACGAAAAACTCTGGGTAGAAGTTGAAAAAAGAGAAGTTAAAACCACTTATAAAAGCGTGACTGCAGAATTAAAGGCAAGATTTGGAGAGCTTTTTAAATCTAGACAAAGTGATACAGAGGAGGAAGAGGAGGAGCAGGAGGAAGAGAGGTATGAACCTGCACCAGAGACATCTAGTGATGAAGATGAGGGAGATGTTATTGTGAGGCCCATAGCAAGAGCAAGACAAACTACTAGACTTTTAACCATACCAGAGCAAAGAGAGTCAGGCTTAGAAGACTCTGAATCGGCTGATAATTCAGTGTGCGAACTGGTGTATAACGACTCTAGGTATGAGCAAGATGACCCAGAAGAGGAAGAGGAGGGCAGTTCACCTTCACCACAACCTAGAAAAATCACAACTACTAATGAAGGTAGCGGCTTTGCACAACTAGTCTTCCAGGATATCACAGAAGAGAATCAGGTCAGGGCAACTTCACCACCTCCTACAGAAGATGGTGCTATTTCTCTTCCAAATAAACCAGAGGAGGATAGGTCTTCATCACCACTTTCGTTACAAGACAATGCCTCAAAACCAGACTTAAATGTGAATGATAATACTGACATATTAAAACAAGATGAAGAGTTTGAAGACGTGCCCATACAACGCAGTAAAATCACAAAGAACAGGGCACTTTCTCCACCTCCTACAGAAGAGACATATGGAACTAGTTCTATTATAAATGAACAAGAAGAATACCAGACCTCATTAAAAGTCTTAAAAGAAGCTACTAAACTGGATCTCTCACTCGATGTAGACACTTTTAGCAAATATGAAGATATCAATTCACAACATGTAGCATCCACAAAGACAAATTTAACACCTCCAATAGAAGTAACTGACAATAGTGATTTTACAAATGCCACTAAACCAGACTTAAATGTGGGCAATCCTTCTATACTCAATGATATTGAAGTATTAAATCAAGATGAAGAGCTGGAGATAGTATCCAATGAAAATCTGTTTAAAACATCTTCACCACCTCCAATAGAAGCTTTAGATGCAACTTTCTCAACTGAACAAGACTTGGAACTGGACCCTAGCTTGTTAAAAGAAAGTATGAAACCACTTGATGAAGTTGATGACACTAATGTGAGTTTGGAGAAAGAAAACTCAGACTTTGTTGAGCCCCAAGCCCCTCTTGCCCTGAGCAGAGGGTCTGTCTCCAGAGCAGGAGTGTCAGACGAAGAGCTGGAGGAGGATATGGAAAGGTTTAAACAGGAGGTAGGGATGCTTAAGGTTGTCTTCTGGGATTTGGAGAGAGAAAAGGCCCAACTTCGAAAAGAGGTAGAGGATTGTCCAACCAGTTCTCGTGTAGTCCTTCTTTATAGATTCCCCTTTCTGTCACTTTACTAGAATTAGCAGGTCCATCTTTTCTCTTGAGATGTTTGTTGTGATGTTTTGTGTGATTTGGCTATAGGGCCGCTCCATATCATATTGCTCATGTATATTGTTGTTTGGTTTACTGTCTTTTATAATGAGGATTGCAGCTGATTTTCGTCTTAGTTGTGAGGGAAGGTAGAAAGATAATATAGTTAACTGCTATCGCTGAGACCCAGAGAGGCTTAACACTGATTGTGGAGGCTTATAAATTTCTCTTAATATTGTGATACAAAATGTAAAGCCATATCGCTCTATTCAAATGTTAATCAGATGAAGAACAGATCTAAGCCAATTGGTCAATCTAAATGTGTGCGTTTTAAAAACAATATGTGTTGGAAATAGGCTTCATAAGCTCCAGCTTTGTAAATGGCATTGAATAAATAATGTATTTTATTAGTATTATGCAAGTACATCCGTAAAATAACTTAGTACCATTAAGTTTTTAGCTGTGATAGGATTTTCGTTGCATGTAACTTTTGCATTTTGCATGTAACTTTGTGTGAACACTTCAGACTTCTTTTTTTTACATATATAAAAGAAGTGCCTCAGCTTTAGTTATTCTGATTGATTCTTTGTGTCAATTTAATTGGTTTGTTGTGTTTTAATTTTAAGATGTGTGTTTAAAGAAATGTATGCATTATTTTTAATTGAAACTGTAGTTGAATTTCTTTGACTTTGAAAAAAGTCATTGTTAAAACAGCCAAACTACCCTGTATAAATTACTATTACAGCTATCGATGTTGCAGTGCACATATCTCGCTTCTGTGTAATTAACTAAAAATACTTCACCCCATGGAGTAACCGCTGTAGGTGTTAGGTCTCCATTGGCACGAGCCACACTAAATTATGAATGACAAAGTGTACAACTACATGCTCCAAAACGCATCTTAAGAAGCCGGCCTGGACTTCTTCGGGTGGAGATTAATTTCTTCATCGGGATCATGAAACACTTGCTCTTCTTATTGCAGGCACGCAAAAACATCACCATAGAGACGGCAGTGGAGGAGCAACGTCTGTCCACATCACAAGAACAAAGTGGAAATCCAAGTGAAAATGTGGGATCTGGGAAACCTGAACCTGGAAGAGGATTCAGGGAAGAGCTGACAATACAGACACCTCCACAAGAACAGAAGCCAGTGGCCAGTAAACGGTAGGCATTTGACTTTGTGTTTACTTAAACTTTAAAATGTTTAGCTTGCAGCTTGCTCTGTAGCAAATTTTCTCAGTGGGACTTATTTTAAGTTATTTAGATTTTTACAGCTGTTTTTTAGGACTAGCTAATTTTATATGATATAATCAGTACAGGTAGACACCTAGTATTGTTTTGCTCATACAGGAACACCAGTTCCAAAGACACACACATGTTAAGAGAATTATTATTATTATAAACAACACTTATATTATTATTTGTTTTATTTGTGTGAGACAGTGCATGTTAATGAACATACATGAGATACTGTATATTTATCACAACAGATTGTGGCCATGGGCCATTTCCCATCTGTTGTCACGCATTCACTCTCCCAAACTCATTCTTTCTTACACCAGAGTACATCAGCACTGGAGGAAAGGCGGGTATTGTCCATGGGGCCAACAACAATATGCATTGGTCTGATGGCAGTTAGAAGCACCAACTTTTGTTGGTGGACCAGCAAGCCAACCACTGAGGCGCAGTGGTTGGCTTTTAAACTCCCATCAACTAATGACTCGGGGCCCTTCTCCAAACCATACGACAATGACATTTTTTGTTGTTACTTGTTACTACTTGTTAATTACCATCAGGTTTATTCTTCCTCTTAGCACCAACGGAGCCCCAGCCCTCTCTTCCCTGCAGCAGATGCAACACAGCAGCAGACAGGACCTTCAGACCGCTCAGGAGCCCAGAGCACAGGGCCTTAGACATGTTAACGGAAACCCTCTCTCTGTGTTTGACGATAGCTCTTTAAGTGATGTGTCCGAGGATGAAGGAAGGTATAAATGCAGTATACCCCGTTGCTTTACTTTACTGCTACTAACCCTCAAATGTTACACTTCAAAACATTATAGTTTGGCATGAAATTTCTTTTTTAAAATTTTAATCTGAACTAAATTAATTATATCCGATGGTGGGCTACAGGGGTGCACGTTTCTCTTCTGTCCAGCGTTTTAGTTACTGCATGGTTAAGAGTAGACTTTGATAAGACTTTAAAATTATCACACACTGTTAATCACTAGTTAAACTGTTAAACTTTATTTGCTATGCTACACATGGCCATGAAATTTTGCATGATGCCTTTGACAAATGTAAATATATCTAATAATTAATCCCTATTCAGTCAATTCTTCTTACGAATCGTTACAATACTTTTTTTTTTATTTTTAGACTTTAGACATAGCTTAATTTTGTGTGATAATTATAAAGTGTTACCCAGAATTTCAAACTAAATATACTGCATTATACCAATATAACGCTTCAAACTTACTTACTTACTTTAAATTATTTATAGTCTATAACGACATTTTGTTTGTTTTTCATTTTCTATTTGAACCAGAATGCCAAAGCAAGTTAAGAAAAACGAGGTAAAACCATGATTATTTTTTATGCTTTTATTTGACAGCCAGAATACAATGTTTAATGTTGTCCGTGTGGTGTTTTCAGCATTCCGAGGAGGTGGAAATGGCAGAGGACTTTGATGATCTGACTCAGTCCTCAGACACGGCCACAGAGGACCTTGACTCTCCATCGGCGGGTTACAGACACGCCGCTCTGCTGGTGGACAAACTGGAGTCCACCTCTCTGGGTAACACATTTAACCATAAACATTTAAAACAACACAGCCTATTCTTTACTAATACATAAACAACTGCTACCTGCTGCACTTCATACCTTACCACAAAAAACAGTGATTCTTAATTGGTGACAACTTATTTACTGTCAAGCTTTTACCACTGTACCAACTAATCATATTTGTTAACTTGTATTTTTAGCTTGCTTTGAAGTTTACAGAATTTAATAGCATATTGTTCTTGCACCAAGTCTAGTTTAGCATATAATTTTGCTTCATTTTCTTAGTTTTTAGTGTGTTTTTGTTTTTTATCCTTTTAGGCATTTAATGATTATGATTATGCTCCACAGTATGGCATAAACGTATTTTTCTTTTTTTATGCCATTTTTTGGAATACTCCAGGCAAAGCAACAATAATACCATACAGAAAAAGAAGGTTTTCGGTTCCACCTAAAAATGTTAAATTCAACAATTCTCTCATGCTGTATGTGTTTTATCTCCTAGACTCCAGAAACATGGTGAAGCTGCAGAATATTTTCCATGAGTACGAGCGCACCATTCAGAAGCTGAAGAGCCGCCACAGTTATCTGTCTGACAAAGTGAACCAGCTGGAGATGGAGAGAGTGGACATGAAAAACTCCCTGGAGGAAATCAAAGAAGTCAAGTCCACCCTGGAGCGCAACCAGCTTGAGCTACAGACCGAAGTCACTAATCTCAAGTAAGAAATTCCTGCTATAGCTAAACCAATATTTGGTGGATGACTCATTAGGATTAGTCGACTGTCTCTGTGTACAAACGTTGTTAAAAGTAAACAATATTACATAAAAAGAGATACACTGAAGCAATATTATAAAATCTCTTCCCCTACAGTATACAGGCATATTTAGTCATTACATCCCAAAATATAACCTATTTGCATAATATTTGTTAATTTTGCATTTTTATTTCTTTATTTTGTATTGTGTAGTATGTAAAGACAACAATAATCTAGTTGGTTGAGACGATCAATCACTAACTTTTGTCTACTTGTAAAGTCGGTTTCTTTAAATTTAATCCACTGTCATTTTGATTGCAGATTTCAACTGAAGCAAGAGCAGGAGAACCGTCGTAATGCCACAATGATGTACAATACCACCAAAGACAAGCTGAAGAGGACAGAGGAGCAGCAACAACTGGAGGTCCAAGAAAAACAAAAGGTGGAACTCACTCTGAGAAACTTGGAGCTGGAAATGAGGACTCTGGTCAACAACATGAAGCAGGCAAGTCATATTGGTCTGTCTACAGTATAGTAGATATGTACTTACTGCATTTTTTACCTTTCTTCTCATTATAGTTTTACATCAATTAAGTGTCAGTTTGTGGAAAAATGTTAACTATTCACGTACTATCCCACCAAACCAAGTTATAATTTGCACCAAGTTATAACATGAAAACTTTTCATATGCACTTTAAGTCTTTGTTCATGCTTTATTAAGGGTAATTGAAATTTAGAGTTTTGCCATGTACACTCTTTGTCTGACTGAATAATATGTGCTTTATGCAGCTTGAGGAGGACCACAGTGAGACTCAAAGGCTGCTGGCCCAAGAGCGCAGTGCACGCGCTCTTCAGGAAAACCTCCTCAATGGACATCTGCGCAAACAACAGGAGATCGAGGCAGAGAACAAACGGAATATCAGCAAAAGCAACGAGGTACTAACTTTTAAAAAATAAATCTGTAACAGCTGAAACTGCAAGATTAAGCGCAATGGGCACAATTCACAAAGGCTGCAATTTTTTGAAGTACCATAATTTCTTTCTCAAACAACAAAATCTCCTGTCTTACTGTGCATAAAAACTTCTAACCCTGTAGTTTAGATCTGTACACACATGTTCTGAAATGTGATTCTTGTATTAGTTCATTAGTTCATATTTCAGTCTTTTTGTCAATTTTCTGGATGCATTTAAAATATGAAGTCACAAATCTTATCGTTTGTCAGAAAAATTGTAATTAGATCTTTTTCCCAAATCGATCTGCCCTAGTAACAATATCCGAATATAAAACGGTAAAATGTGTTTTGGTCTAGGCTTTGTCTCATCTTACAGAGGCCAGTGACCGAGAGAGAGAGCTCCTACAGCAAACGTCCTCCACTCCAAATCGATCTGCCCTAGTAACAATATCCGAATATAAAACGGTAAAATGTGTTTTGGTCTAGGCTTTGTCTCATCTTACAGAGGCCAGTGACCGAGAGAGAGAGCTCCTACAGCAAACGTCCTCACTCCATGAGCAGATCACCATCCTGAGAGCCGACCTGGAGCGCTCCCAGGCCAACAGCAGCCTCAAGGAGGGCCACCTTCTGGAGGAGAACGAGACCCTCAAAGAGCAGCTGGAAGACGCCCGCAGAGAAGTCAAAGCCAACAGTGAAGCTCTGACCCAAACAGTGTTCAACTGTAATAATCAGCTCACAACACTGAAGTCTGAACTGGCCATCATGACAAACCGATTTGAAAATGAGAAACAGGCTCGAGAAACATTGGAGAAGGAGGTGGAATCAACTCGTACTCGTCTGACCGGAGCCGTGCAGGAGGCCGAGCGGTGCATGGCTGCAAACGCAGACACTGAGAAGGCTCTGCTCAGAGAGAAGGAGGAGAGCCAGAGACTGAAGGACAGGCTCACAGGTCAGTTCTGACAGTCTGTAGTATTACATTTGTCTAGGTCTTAATTTTAAATAATTTGTATTTTAATTCTGCTTCCAGCGGAGGGTTCCAGTCACCGTGAGGCTGTGAGCACGCTGACTCAGAAGCTGTCCAAAGCAGAGGCTCAGGCCAACAGCTTGGAGAACGAGGTGCACAGAGTCTCACTGCAACTCACAGAGAAGGGGCTGCTGCTGGACGTCCTGCAGAAGGAGAAGGACGCTCTGGTTGCACAGGTCAAAGATCTGGACAAAGCTCTTCAGGCTCAGAAAGAATTATCCACAAAAACAGGAGCGCGCCATGAGGCCACACAGGAACGCTTGGCCCAAGCTCAGAGTGAAGGCATGTTGCTACGGCAACAGCTGGAGGAGGCCAATAACAAAGGAGACGCCAAAGAGAGGGCCGTGACCGACGCACAGGAGCGCTTCAGTGACATGCTGACCAAGCTGCGCTCCGACTGTGAGGAGAGGGTCCAACTGGTGGAGGAGAGGAACAAGGAGCTGGCCAGTAAAGCCGCAGACCTCCGAGACCAGGTCTACAAGCTAGAGGAGGAGAAGAACGACAGAGAGGTCAGTTGTACTACTTGCTCAGAAGTCTATAAATTCTAATGGTTAAATATTTAATTTCTGTCTGAATTTTCCCACAGATAAATCTGAGGCAGCTGCAGCAGGAGCTGGCCGACTCTCTGAAGAAACTGTCCATGAGCGAAGCCTCTCTGGAAGTGAACACTCGTCACCGTAGTGACCTGGAGGAGGACAAGGCCCGGATACTCAGGGACTCCGACAGACTCAAAGAAAAGGTACATGGAGGAGTCTATACTTTTTATATACTATACAGAACATAGTAAATGTTTATGGACTATCTGCTGCAGCTGGCAGAGAGTGAGGACCAGTATGTGCAGGCTGAAAGGCGCTACAACTCTCTGAAGAGCAACTTTGATGACAAAGAGAAGGAACTCGCCATAACAGCTCAGAGACTCCAAGAGGCGCTATCTTCTTCAGCTGCTTCTGCTGCCACCATCAAGCAACTAGAGGAGGCTGTTCAGAGGTACAACAGCAGCCTTTGGTTATGATCCATCTGTGAAGGTAAGAGGTGAACATTGTTTTTATCTCGTACTTACTCAGGTTGGAGATTGAAAATGCAAGGCTGGAGGCAGCTGCAAAACAACAGTCAAATAAAATCGAAGCTCTACAAAAAGGGGCCCAGGAGGCGGCCATGGTGAGAGCAGCGTACTTTTCAGTAAATGCATGTAATTGTTCAGAGAGGACACTATAGTATAAGATACTATAATGAGTCCATGTTGGATGTTAAGGCATCTGGTCTTTTTCCAGCTGTCTGACTGGTCTCCCGAGGAAGGGGTTGGTATTGTAAAGTAGGATTAGCTCTGTGTGGACTTGCCCACCTTCTTTGCACATTATAATTCAGAAAAGTAATGTGTATAAAAATCAAATGTTTCCTGGGCCTCAGGGTTCTCTGTGTCTCTGTCTAAAGCTGAAGTAGAAATAAACAGGTGGATGTAGGGTGTTTCTCTCTTGTCCAGTTACACTTTTCTTCCTGGTTTGTGGGACACTGTTCTTTGAGTCAAAGATGCATGATGCATGCTATAATATAATATTAAAATGGACGAGGACCAATCGTGCCCTTTCCATATTCCCTGTAGGTCAGGGGTCATTTGGAGGAGTTGGTCACAAACCTCCAAAGCAGTAAGATGTCTTTGGAAGACCAACTCAGTAGAGAGGTTTGTGTGTTTTTCCTTCACTTTCTCTAAATGTCTCTTTTTACACCAGCTTTTCTTTTGTGTTGTTTCATAATTTCTCTTTTTACTTTTAAATGTTTCTATTACATTTGATTTTTAAGCACCACAAATAATTTCATACAAGACTGTAAGTTGTATATGAAAAATGTTATGATTAGATTTGTAATGAGTATGTTTTCTATAGGTGCAGAGGCAGAGCATGTTGTCGCACACAGCCCAGGACTCCCAGGCCTTATGGGAGCATGAAGTGAAGAGTCGCTCCAAGTTAGGCATTCGTTTGTCAGAGCTCGAAAAGGAAAAAGGGGAGCTCACCTCACAGGTAATAAGACAGGAAAAAAACTGGTAAATTATTGAACTCAATATTTGGATAATAGAACTCATATAACATATAGTAGTTTCCAACCGTGTCTCCACAACCTATGTACTCATCAATTTCTTTGTGTTGGCATTTTGGCTTTGTGCACAAATAATACCCTTTTTAATTCTTTATATGTATAGTTGTCAACTCTTATAAACTTGTCCCAGATTGAAATAGAGAAGAAAAAAGTTAAGAAAATTGCAGAGCAGAAAAAAGCAGCAGACGCTCGTCTCGACCAAGAGATCAACAGGAACTCTGAGCTGCAGAAAGAAATGTACAGGTGAGCCAACACCAGACTGACTGTGACTTTAGAGTGGAATATTGTCTCCTGTCACCACTAAATGCTATAGTTGAATTCTATATGTTTTGTTAAACTATTTGTATGTGCTTAGACTGCGTACATTATTGAAAACAGCCAAGAAGAAACTGCGTGATCAGGACATGGGAGCAGAGTTTAATTCTCCTATGAACAGTCTGAGGATGGAGATGGGCCGACTCAACCAGGACCCTCGGAAGGTTTGTACTAGTTTGTACATTTTATACTATTTTTATACTGTTGGTAGTTGTTAAAGTGGTCTTGGGTTTGAGAAGAGGAGCAGAACAATTCCAGTTCACATTGTAAATTAAAACCAGATTATACTAATACTCCCCAATGGGTTTAAAATGTGCACCCTGAACTACTTTAAACGTTGCTCAGCCCCCGTATACCCTTGTTTGGAACATAATTAATGTTCTTTTATTTATTTAACTTTATTATCAACTTTTTTTGCAGTCCTTTGACAGTTGATGTACTTGTTATTCTAATTTTACATACCTACAAAACAACAATTAGTATTCTTATTGTGTAGTCACACTGTCCATTCTGCTATGAATCCAGGCAGACGATCTGCAGGTCCAGCTGGACAGGGAGACTCTGCGGCGCAGTCAGCTTGAGAAGGACAACAGTGATCTGCGGGAGGAGCTAGCGAGTCTGAAACGCTCGGGGCAAAACAGGCAGAGGACTGAGGAGGAGCTGCAGGAGCTGAGGCGACAGATAGAGAGCGCTCAAAGGGAGCAGAATCAGGCTGAGGAGAGGGCCAAGCATGAACTGCAGCACAAACTGGAGCAAGTCAACCTCTTCCTACAGGTACAAGACTGATGATGTAATGTCCTATACAGTAGGGAGTTATTTTCAGTGGACAAATACAATAGGGCGATCTGATTAATCAGATTCTAATCAAAGTAGAACTGTACTTTTTTTTTTTTGTCCAAGATCCAATTGTTGCAAATAGTCAATGATCAACTTAGGTCTTTAAATTGAAATGATCCATCAGCCAGTTCAGTGGCAGTAAAAGCATGTGATTTGGAGAGAAGTTGGGAAAATAAATTGAATTTGTGTTAAATTAATAAAATTTATATTAAAGCAGAACAAAGTAACTTTAGCAGTAGTGCTCCCCGACCGCTCAGTTGAGCGCTCACATTTGTTTTCACATTTTACGTCGGGGCTAAAGTTGCTTGTTGCTACATTTACAGACTGACTGACAATGCTGACTGAGAGTGCACAAAGTGCACGTCTAGCTGCTAAGACATATAACATTACTACATACAGATCTGTCTGTCCATTACAGAAGTGACCCCGGCGTGACTAGTGGTTTGATCACAGGCAAATGCGTTACCCCGTGTGATGCTGGGCATGAAGTTAGCCATAGTCAGATAGCACATCAGGGCTAACTTTGCACGTTGCTCTTGTTTACGCACTGACAACAAGAGACACTAGTTGCACATATCCTGCATGCAGATGTAACTGTCTACTAAAGCAAACAATTATTTCTAGAACAATGCTGCTACGAGTACCATGGCTGACACCTCACAATTCAAAACACTGGACATTTATTCTTGTAGTGAACTGTGGACAGTGCCGGTAAGGAGTGTGTATGGTGTGTATATTGAAGTGACATAAAGCAATTTGTCTGTCGCAAGAAGGAGAACAGACTCTTGAGAGTTGACCGCGGGTCGATGGCAACCAAGTTGCATGTCTGGTTTTTCCGCTCAAAGACAGCTGGGGGAGACTTTAGGGTTATATTTGTGGACCCAATATCTGACAAAAAATTATGTTCAACACATTGTCATTTCTTTCAAAAACAGTGAATTGGCCATAGAGTTGTATAGGCCTCTACCCACCAGCTTAAATATTAACATCCAAGTTCACATAGTCATGAACACAATCCATATCTGTCCTCTGTCTCTCAGACTCAGGCAGCTTCTCAGGAAGCACTGGACCAGATCAAAGCGGCCAATCAGGCGTCAATGCAGTCTCAGCTGGAGCAGAGGATCCGGGAGCTGGAAGCGGACATGTCCCGGGCGCGCTCCACTCAGCAGGACAGCCTCAGCCAAAGAGAGACCACCCGCACAGAACTGGAGAGGTACAGGGGCATGTATGCAGAGGAGCTGCGCCTGCGCAAGTCTCTGGCTGCCAAACTAGAAAGGTAATGATGAAACAATTAATACAAGTGATACTATCTGGGTTTAATTTTGTATTTGTTGTGTTGGGTCAGTTAGTAAGTCTAGATTGCCCGAGGTTAATTAAAGGTGCACTGCGTAACTTTTTCTGATGTGTGGGTCGGGCACCTGTTTGTCTCTATGGAGAGGTTATTGCTTTGCCTAGAATGTTTCACCGTGTGGCATTAACAATTCTATCTATCAGTATTTAAATGTGTTTTTATTGCTCAAAATGCCTTGCGTGCATTCTTACTGTGAGTGGTCTCACCTTTCCACCACTTGTTACTATGTTTGTCTTACCTCTGTATCTAACGACTCGCGGTCCTCTTGCTTTTCCTTCAGGGCCAACACACGACTGTCAGAAGCCAATTCAAAGTTGCTGAGTGAACGCAGCAAGTCCCTGATCGCCGGTTCTTTAGTTAACAGCTCTGCTCTCGGGGGCTCTCTGGGCTCGTCTCCTGGGACCCTGGGACTGGACCGGAGTCTGGGTCTGTCTCTGCTCAGCCCCGTCAGCCCGGGACACAGCAGAGGGGTGGAGGACTATCTCGCTAAGGTCTGAAGGAACTCCACTCACATGCCACGCTAAATACTGTGGTGTATCTGGAACCATTGACATGTCCATAGCATCATAGTCCACAGTATTTTGTTATGTGTTTAATGGCATTCATTTAGGAGAGCAATAGGATATTTTCAGACCCCATTGTTGTATTATAGCTTTGATTTGTGCATTAAAGGTGTACTATGTAACTTTTCTGGGGAGGGCCTGCTACCCGCTTGGGCTCATGGAGATGTTATTGTTTTGCCTGAAATGTTCTAGAGTATGGAATTAAACTTGATTATTTCCATGGAGACAATAGGTGAAGTCGCAGAGCCACATTTTTTGTTGCATTTATTCAATTACAAGCATTTTTATAGCTAAGTTTAATGTCATACTGTAGAATTAAACAAAGCAATAATATCTCCACGGAAACCAGCACCACCAGATAATTTAGATTGTGCACTTTCAATAATACATTCAACTTGTGCAGCATTTTTGGCCACTCAAAAGTTGCTTTACATTACATTATCCAATCACTCCACACCTGGGGTAGACTGTTTAAAGCAAGGCTGCCAATATCAGACCACCGTCAATCACTCACACAACACTTTCACATGCATACGTACGTTGGCAAGGTGTATGAAGTGTCTTGCCTTAGGACACAATTTCAGAGCTAGGATAAAACCAAAATATACAACCAAAATACTTTAAGAAGAATCTAAAGAAATATGTAGGGTTATGCAATAGTAAAGGTAGTAGGTCTTGCTGATGTGTGTTTAGAATGCCTTCCTCGTTCATGTTCTGTCACCTTTTTTCTATTCTCTTGTCTGTTAAGCTTCTACTCTCTATAATTTGGGTCTTCTGTGTTTCACTCTTGTAGCTTTTAGCTCAAAAGTCTGTCTCTCACCTCTCCTCTCTTCAGCCAGACTCCTAACAGGTGTGTAGACTCTAGCCTATTGTCCTGTCGCCTGTTCTCATTCATCCAGACATGGCATTCCCTGCATCCAAGAGTAGTACTGCGCTAGTGAAATGTATTTAAATGTATTTGAAAATGTATTTTTAACCAAGTTATAAAACTGAAAACACCTACGACATGCAAATAAGAATATATAATATTAAGTCTGCTTTAATAATTATATTGAGGTGAATACACATGATAAAATGAAGCAATATATCTCTATTTTTGTACATTTCATACAGAGACTGCAACAATGTGTTGTCTTATTTGGTTTTGCCTATCTAATGACCTTTATACTTCTTTCTATCTTAAAATGTGAGTCCTCATAGCTCTCCAGTATAGATGACAGGAAATTGCAGTTGCACATACAGCATGTTTTGCTGCATTGTGAAGCTACTTGAGTTGAATGACTTTTTATGCAATATGTATTTTTATGTTATTATATTTTTGTTTGCTTCCTCTTGAGTTGTATTTTGAGTGATTCATGCATGTTTGAGTAATCCTACATTGTCCTGCATTTGAGGCATTTGCATCTACCACCTGTCCCCAGCTCTGTCCCCAGCTCTGTACTCAGCTCTGTATTCACTAGCATTTCCTCAAAAAATTTGGCTCTTGATCACAAGAAAAAACACATTGTGAAAATCAGTTGCTTACTATGGTGAAATGCTATGAAGAGGCATGGCCAACAGCAGAGAATGAATTCTATAGTTTTGAACAGAAGTCAATGGACCATTTCTATTATTAAGTCATTTTAGATCGGGGGCGCCAACCTTTTTCCTCCAGTGAGCTACCTTTTACAAAACCAAACTGCCAGATTGCTACTAGCTTAATTTTAGCGGTCGCAAGAAATTGAGTATAGGCTATATAAGAGCCACAGCAAGCCTTAGATGCAGTACAGTTAGATGCCTATAAGACATAAATCATTATCTGTTTATTAGTGCGCAAAGTATAGCACATTTATTTTTGAAGATTGCAGCCTGCAGACATTACCCTAAAGCAGCACATGCATGTTTTCCAGTTGCATCTCATGTGTTTCGGTGATTCGTACATTGCACTTGTCCACTCCCATCTTTATCATGTTGATGATAATATATAATACTTGTGCTACTTTGTTTTACAGATGCGAAGTGAGTTGGACAGAAACATTTCAAAGGAGTTGAGAAATGGTGAGTAATCAAAGCTTAACAACTTATTTTTAGTCATTATTAGCAACATTTTCCCTCATTTGTTCATATATGTCAGCAACTGTATACATCTTCAAAGCAATACTTTTAGGCGGCTGCAGCACTACATTTTATGTAAAACAATAAAATTTTCATAAAAATTAAAAAAAAAAAATCTATTTTTTCTCAAGCAGGCCACGTTTGAGTCAGGTTTGTGGAGATGCAAGCTCAATCAGTTTTTTAGTGTAATAAAAACAGCCATAAAAATACAATATATGCTTTTAGTTTAGTCTATTTTCTAGGCCAAAAAGTTGCCACTTGGGGCTTTAAGTGTTCAAAAATACTAAGCAGTGAGGGTAGCATTTATTTATTTGTGTCTTTTTGTTCTATTCTGTCCTTGTGCTTCTCTTTTCAGCCACTGCAGAGCTGGATTTGGCCTCTGCGCGTCTCTCTCCGGTGGGATCGGCCACTCTGGACCCTGTGAGCCGAGCCACGCAGGACTATCTGACAGTGCTCAAGAAGAACTACCACATCTGAACCCAAAGGGCACAGGTCACAGCTTAGCGCACACAGCTCACACGACCTGCTTCAGAGAGTTCATCTTTATATTAGAAAAGTACAGTTCTAACAAAAGCACTAAAGGCAGATATTTTTAAAGCTATTTTAACTGCAGTTTAATGAGGCTTTTACTATATTTTTGCTATTTCAGCTTGTCTTATACTGTATCACTGTTGCCTCGATCATACATGAGTTATATATTGGAAATTATATGAACTTGAAAAAAACAGCTCTTTCTGTTCAAATTGGTTCTTGCTGATTCATCTTAATAATTGGTAGTATTACTCTTTCATCGTCCATATAACTAGATCTTTTCGTCCTGCTTTTGTTTGCTCATGTTTAGTTTAGATTACTGCTTTTTTCATTTCTCAAGCCTTTTTGTAGCTTCTGAGGCTCAAACTCCAAAATGTGTTTGTGATTTCCAAGAATCACCTGAATGCAGCATTTTATTGTCCTCTGGGCTTAAGAGTAGTGTGGCATTCGTAGAGCAATGTGACAAAAAATGATCAATCACAATATTTGATTCATTATTAAAACTTCTGATTAAAACAATATTATTTTTAATTTAATATTAATTTCCTGAACATAAACAATACAAACCTTTCATAATTTCCAGTTAACATAGAAATTTGTCAGATTTCTGTAAATAACTGAACCTCAGATTAAAAATCCATTAATTGCACTGGCCTATAATACTGCTTTCCTGCATCATCTCTTAAACATTAGATTACAGCCAAAGATCTGCCCCATTTTAAACGGCTCTATATATTACCATTGTATATGTTTTTCTGTCGTTTAAACAAAAGAAGAGGAAGTAGCCGTACGCACATTGCACTTAACCACTCAGGAGTAAAGGGCAAAATTTATATTATTTTAGAACTGCAGTTTTATCTAGTACTTTTAGACCGTAAAAGTATTGTTTTTGTATAATCTAAGATGTTGAGATATTGCAGTATCGTCCAGGATTGAGGTTTGAATTTGTAAATATTTGGTTTGTTATTACATTTGAATAAGTATTGTTGGCATTATTTCATTATATCATAAGCTATGAAGTGTCCCATGGTATGTGCCATCGACTGGTGCAATAGACTGATATGAGAGTATTGTGTATAATGTTATTTATTTGTTTTTTTTGTGTTTTTTATAAATGTGAGATACTTGAAGCAGACGAGCTAGAGACTCTCTGGCCATTTAACAGGGTGCCTACATAGGCTATGTAACACTACCAGCATTTTATTGTTGTAGACAGATTATAGAAAATGCTTATGATGCCTGTACAGTGCAGAAGATTAAACATTGTAAATAAAATTGTAGAAAACCCTGGACTTGGTTTTGTGTTAATGTGGACGTTATTGTTCTTTAAAAAATCACATTATAAATACACAAACAATAAAATTTAAATGAGAAAAAGAGACAAAACATAT
>KN474289.1:35985-58792 GCA_000787095.1 Periophthalmodon schlosseri | reverse complement strand
AGCGGTTTCTTTAGATGCAAACGAGTGCTGGGAAAAGTGTTTCACAATTTTGAAAATTTGATGCTGATTTTTTTGGCCTTCATGCTTTATGTATCGGAGCATCAGATGGAATAATGTCATGAATAATACAAATGAGAGGTGTTGGGGGATCAGTGCACTGGATTAATATGCAGCCATTTTGTGGAGGAGCTCTGACTGACAGATGGAGATGGACACGTTCAGCCTTTGTTTTGCTACTCTCTCCTGCACTTAATGGCTAATCACTGGACGTTTCACTGCACTCGCGGCTGGTTCTACAAAAGTGAATTACCTCCATTGACAGTTAAAATGGCTACAGTCTGAAAAAGGGAAAAAAAATAGACGATAGAGAGCCACGGCATCTTCCATTCAGTGAAAGTGATAGGACGCTGAGTGTTTTTGCTTACTCATCAATATTTCAGAGCACTACACATGCAATGCTCCAGTGACTTTAAATATAGGACCCTCCGCACACCTCTGCACTCTTAGTGATATGACATCAAGTAATGTGCGGAGATAGTTGAAGAGCCAGAGCACCCAGGTCCCCCGTACGGACGTCCATGGAATGGGAGGGAACTGCTGCGAGGCGTTGTAGCCTGAAAATTGAGGGGACGGAAACATGGAGCAACATAAGTAGCATTGGTTCAGAGGTGCTAGTTTGAGTGCGGCTAAAGGCTAAGCATTTGTCATGGAGGATCTGAGTCTCCCAGATAAATGTACCACCACAGGGGCTTACACATGCAAATGGACAGTGGAATCAAACAGAGTTAGTGCAGACAGACTTCATGTTAGAAATGAAATCATGTGAGCATCACATACACAGTGTTTATGTGTGTTCGTGTGTGTTTATGTGTGTTTATGTGTGTTCGTGTGTGTTTATGTGAGTTCATGTGTGCCTTTGTCACTCGGAGAACAGAACATTTATCAAGGACAAAGCCCAAAGTGTCAGAGACAAATGGACGTCCTCTGTCCTGCGCTCCCCACTGTGATCAGCCTCACAAATTAATTAGCAATAACCAATAGAGAGCCTTTTTCACCCCACTCTCATTTATTACAATGGTAATTGCTCTTCCCTCATTGTAGGTTAAGTCTTTAAACACTGTCTTACATCAAGACATGCTCCTCATTGCCATCTATAATTCATGATATACTTTGCACCAAGCAAAGCTGTTAAATATTTAGTGAATCATCGCCTTAAACTTAATCACCCTCTGATAAATGCATGTTTTTCCCGCTGCTCTGCCCTTCTCACTTTAAGCTCTCCAATCAAGAGGACACACTCCAAGCACTTGTATAATCTATTTTTAATTTCTCTGTCAGAAATTAACATAAGACAACTTAGCATAATGTTTTAATTACAGCCCATTGTTAAGTGCTACATTATGTTTCTGTGAAACAAGCTATTATCTTTGTACTTCATGAAGAATTAAATCTAATCCATATTTAACGAATGCTTAAACATTCATTTGCTAGACTTGCTGCTAATGTCTTTTCTAATCAAACTCAATTGTTCCACGACTGTTAACTAGTGTGAAATCTTAAGTGTTCTGAGTGTTCTGACCTCGTGTCTGGGGCTCAGAGATCAGAGTAAATGAATGGTGAAGTATAAGTCACGGACTCAAGTCAAGAGGACCGTATTGTCTGTATATTATAAAACATATTTCAGCTTATTGGAGTCATCTTGGTACCATCTATTAGTCCTATTCATTATTAAAGGCTGTGTGACTACACTGTCCCACATAGAGAGAGGTTTAACGCTGCAGTACACACAGGAGCAGCCCAAATGCTGTGCACCCAGCTCACTTCCTGCTTTGATGCACAGGCGGACTGCTGTCATTGGTGGCATAATAAGAGGCGGGACCGTAAACAGACTTCACATTATCATAAAATCAGCCATGTAAATACATGGTATACTTCCCTGTAGTGTACAGAGACAAGAGCACATCTTTAGCTTCTAAACATCCCATTTGAAAGCAGCCTGTCTCTGCCTGTGTCTCTGGTCCCTTTGCATCTCTTTCTCTCGGAGGCACTCCGTCTTCCTGATGTTTAATTCATCACGCTTTTCCATCATCCTTCCACCTCTCTGTGCGCCTCTGTCAGGTAACAAACAATGAGTTTTTGATGTGAATAATTTAATGCGTGTACTGCAAATGCCGGCACTGCGCATTACCCATGCTGCACACTCGGCTGTCATTAAGACACCTGATTTCCCCCAAGATTCCTCTCCCCGCCTTGGAGATGAAAAGGTAACACACATGTCGAAATTTCGAGCCCTTTTTACATCTAGAGGAGGAAGGCTATATTTTTAGACAGGCTAAATGAGACGATGACAGCGGTAAGCAGTGAAAGACAGAGGTGAGAAGAAGGAGGAAAAGAAAGGCACACAGGGAGTGGAATGAGAGGAGAGGAGGGGTGGAGGGAGAGACGCTGTTTCTGCGTACACATTTTTCTCTGGCTTTCACCCGATGTCGCCGCATCAAACAGTAACCCTGCTTTCAAAAGGCGATGGAAGCATTGATTCAATATTTTCTACCCCGTGTTGCTGTGATCCTCAAACTGCTCTCTGGCTGCAGCGAGGCGGGCGCGGGGAAAATGACGCTGGCGACATCAAACGCGCCATGTTGTGGATAATAACACACGTATTCGCTTCCGCCTTTTTTCCCTTTCTCACGAGACGGCCCCATCCATCGCTATGCCAAAAGATGCTCCAACCTGTGAATATGTAGCACTGACACCCAAAGCCAAACAATTAATGACCAGAGACATTCCCACATTTTTTGGTAATGGGGCTGTATTCATCTGCGAGATCATATCTGTGCAAGCAAAGAAAGAGAAGGAACGGGAGGAAATGGAAAAGAGTGAGAGTATAGAAGGAGCAGCATTATGTGAATCAAGGCGGCTGGGCCAACACAGACTCATCTATCCTATTCAGGGGCTGCGGCTCGGCCATTCTGCGACAGACAATCAGCGCTCACTGGGGCTGGGGAATGAGGATCACCTCCACTGGCAGTAGGGTCCGCGCTTTCATTAAAAAGGATTAAAAAAGATGGGGAGAAGAGAGAGGGGAGGCAGAGGAGGAGGAGAGAGAGAAGAGGGAGACAGTGACAGAGATCTGGGCAAGATACGAAGCCAAAGGCCAGTGGGTTTTCAGAAATATGAAGTACATGGAGAGAGGGGAAGCGCGTCAACTCCGATCTGGCAAAGAGAGGGTTAAAAAAATATAACGCCGTGTAGCCCTGTTATGTAGAAAGGCGGCAGGGGAAAGAAATGAAGGTGGCAGAGGTATTAATAAGCCATTGTGGGGATAATTGAGGTACAGGGTGGGCTCTGAAAAGCCTTTTAAAACCAACTCTCCCTTCAGTCTTTGATTCACTTTCATCACCTCCAGTGTGGCCACGCTGATTGTGTGAAATCAGCAGGAGGCCATTCAATTATTGCATCTCGTCTGTGGTCTTCACGCACAAACACACACACACACAGGCTAAGGACACAGCGCCAACCACATGCATATTCTGATAATATATACTTTCTTTGGCACACACTTAGAAGAATGCGTTGATTTCATGGCAAAGGGAGAAAAAAGCAGACAGATACACAATAGCAGGCAGAAGAAAGCGTTGGAGATGGGGCGAGTGTTGATTATTCTCTTTGTCTATTTTGTCATTAGGAGATGGGAGCTCGATAATGTGGTGTGCGTTTAATGGTGGTCGCACAAAGGGAGATGAGGCCTGTACATAATGACACAGTGAAAATACTGGACCTTTTTAAACGTATGTGAGCGCGTGCACACACTTCTCTATTGACATTAAATTCTTCAGGTAAAGAAAGACGCACAGAAGGTACAGAGGAACAGGCAGAAGTCAGGGGTGAATCTGAAGCAAAGCGCGATTGTGTGGCTGCTAATGGAGAGGTCAAAATATTAATCGCATCTGGAAGATTTCTAAGGTTCTCAAATTGTTATCGCTTCAGTCTATTTTATCCTTTCATTTTAAGTGCTGCCAAGATGCAACCTTCTTACTCATACAACTATAGCATATTTATAGCTAGTTACCTCTAATCTTTATGTAAATCTAAACCAAACTGCAACCTCAAATGAAACAGATAAACAGAAAAAAGATGAACTTAAATCAGACATATCGTGCTTGTGTCGCTCTATAGTTATAATCTACGACACCCGTGGATCATTATGTTATAATTTGGACGTTTTAAATCGCAATATTCGCGTAAAACATCTTAACGCTGACTTCCACGTTAAAAAACTGCGGTGCCCAATGGGAGCTGACGTCGCCGTAAACGTCATCGCGACAAAAAGCCGTGGAGCTGTCGGCGCCTCGTATGGCTAGCTGCAGATCACGCTAGCAATTTTTTTTTTCATTTGTACTACGTAACGCTGCCGAATCCTGCGCACATCAACGATTAAGAAAATAAAACTGAAGAACGAAGTAAGTACAGAGCAGTGGGCACGTACCGGTCAAACATGCACGGATCACTCCAATGAGAACTTCAAAAGGGTAAATGAGAAAGCTCTGAAAAGTCCATTTTGCAGAATAGTTCTGCTTTAAGACTGGGTTGAAAAAAAGTGCCACATTTAAAGGTATTGGTTTAGGGTTCGACCAACCAATGCGTTCAAAGACTATTTCTTAGCCTGTTGATTGTTGAATGTCTCATACTTTGGTTTATTCACTGCTATTTCAGAGATACTGATAAAAAGAAGTTCATATCAATTTTAGTTTAGTTTATTTCAAGTCTCTACAGTGATGTTGGCGAGCGTCGGTCATCGGCAGATATCTGGACTGAATAAACTGGATCCACATCTGAAGGACTTCTTCTTGTGTTAATAGCATTTAACTTTGCTTCCCCTTTTTCCCAATATAAATATATGTTTATGTCCAATATTAAAACGGCAGCTTTCTCTAACTTAAAGGGCTCCTATTACGCTATTTTCTGGTCCGTGTTATAATGTTGTTTCCTCATCACAAACAGACCTGGAGTGGTATTTTGTTCTTCTCTCAAACCAAAAACACTCTGTTCTATGTCATGTGGTAATACAGGAAGTGCTCCACTGTGTTTTTTAACTCCATACACGTTCATAGAATCATTTGGATGATTTCGACCCTGCAATTGCCAATCTCTACTGAACAAAAGGTAAAAGGAGCTGTTAACTTGAAAACTACCGCTTCATGACATCACAAGGCGGAACACAGCGTTTTGAGCTTTGGAGATGTAGACAGACTAATAATAAAGGATTACTCATGCGTGAATGTGAATGAAACAAAGCAAAACAAAACTCCAGGCATGTTTTTGAGGAGGTAACAACGTTCTACCATGGCTAAAAGCTCACGAGAGTCAATTTTGTGTAATATATGACCTTTAATTGTTCCACTCTCTCAACAGTCTTGCGTGTGAATAAACCAGCACAATTCTTAATAATAGCGCCTATGTGACAGTAAATAGCCACATCACATTAAATTACATTTCCCCCAGTTCAATGTGAAATACAGCACAGTTCCATTGTGAGGAAAACCCTTGGATCCCCTCGTCCTCCAGCTAACGCACCTTACCAGAATATAGCCCTGCTCTTGGTCATGTAAGTCCTCTTTAAACCGAGCCTTTATTTCCCCTGTTGCTCACAATGAGTTTGAGTGCATTCTCTGTGTTCTCAATGTGCAGATGCTCGTAGTGTGTTTTCATATAGGAGCCATTGTGAAGGAGCAGATGTTGATGTGGGCCTTGTATGAGTTTCGTTTGGTCTTAATTAAAAGTGAGCTTCTGCTGGCTCTCCGTCGCAGAGAAGCCACTGGGAATATTTCTAATTATGTCCCACCTTTCACATCGTATTCACTCCTCTATATGTGATTACTGACAGCGAGCGGAGATTAACTGACACCGCCGCGTATTTGCACATGATTACTGTTTGTTCAAGTTGACAGAAATAACTTGTGTGCACCTCCAGCTGAGTATTGGTACGAAGCCCGATGCCAAATACAAAAATGTGTTCAACCGCCTTTTTATTATTTCAACAAATGCAAAAACAACATTGTAAATCCCTTTCCCATCTTCTGCGCTTTTATGAAACCAGTACAAAGTTATTACGACTCCACAAAAAGCTCATATTAAAACCTACTTCTATGGCTCTATCGCTGACGTGCATTAAAGCAGTTCTGGCATCCCACTCACGCAAATGATCCCATATATTTTTCATATACACCCAAGTACAAAACACTACCAGCTTGTCTGCCTGCCTCGCCTGATTTACTGAGCAGCATATTAAAAGATGGAGCTATTCATTAATATGTAAACTAGTGCGTTTGTCATTAATATGGGGTTAGGGTTGAGGGACCGGGGCACCTAGGGGAGTGGCAGGGACCACAGAGTCAAGGCTCGTCTCGCTTAAACTTGATTGGGCTCAGCGGCGCTCTTGATAACAGCGTGTGTGTGTGTGATCTGTGCGTGTTCTGTGCGTGTGTGTGCGTGTGTGTGCGTGTGGTGATGGGGGTTGTTGGTTTCTTATGAGGTTTGTTGTAGGATTTGTGTATTTGTGCATGCAGCCAACGTGCGAGCCTTCCAGAGGTCTCCGGGTCCCCAGGGTGATTAAAGAGAATAAATATGCTTGATTACAAATGTCCTGCCTCCCCATCAACTCCCCTAATGTATGCAGTTTAATTGAGCGTCACGAGTAAAGTATGAGTTATGGAATGAACAGACAGGCCAATATCTCATAGAGGAGAGGGGGGGGAGAGAGGGGGAAGGGAGGGGGAAGGGAGGGGCACAGGAAAAACACAGCAAGACCAATATCCTACAACTGGAAAATGTGACGTCTAATGTTAATGAAATGCACTAATCAAACTCAGAGTTTAGCGACACTGCTTCCTTAGTGTATCGATTTGTTTTATATGCGTATAAACCAGCCCCCTTTGCTGGCCCTGCTTCAAGATGTGCATTTTGGCCACTAACAAAACAACTTCCATTACACCCAGAGCTGTTCAAAGCTAAGGTCACAAAGAATGTCCAAATGTAGGGCAAATACCCACAGGTGACCACACGTTCGCGCTCTGGGAGATCTGTATATCTGTGAGTGACAGCGTGGACCAGCCCTCTGTACAATGTGATTTATGTAAAATGACATGAATCATGAATCAGTTTTATATATTTATGAATCATAACTGACCTGAAAATACTTCTTCAGTAGCTCATTTAGAGGCAGTATAATACAACAATCAAGTAAAACTCTACACTACATACTTGTGTCCCTAGATGTACTAATTTTGGGCTGAATAACATTTTTTGGTCTGAATAAAATTACTGATTGATTGATAATAGGCGTCCTTTTAACAGGTTTGTGTGTCTTTTAAAAGCCTTTTTCTAAAGTACCAGTGGATGAGTGTCCCTGTCCTCTTGGGCAGCACAGTTGTAGCAGATTTCCATGGATTATGACTAAATCTTTGTCCTAATACAGCTCCACATATGAGCAGAATTATTAGAAGAGAATGTGTTACTATTGGACCATGCTCACACCTCTAACTCTCACTCGCAGCCGCGCAGGACACAGGCCCTGGCCCTGAGCTGGGCATGCTCTAATTGGCTTATTGTCTTGAGGAGCCGGTGACAGAGGAGTGGATGGAGGCAGACTTTCATCGGAGGTTATTGAGAGAGAGAGCTAATTTCCCCGTGTATCCCTGTCCAGGCCTCAGCAGCACACAGCAGCCCTCTCTGGAGGCATCATTAAGACTTGGCCATTCTCTCTCCCTCTCTCTTTCTCTCTCTCTCTCTCTCCTTCTCCTCCTTTTCTCAGTCAACAACCAAAAACACCACTAACCTTTGGAGAGGAGAGAGCAGGAGCTGAGGAGCATTCAAGGAGCAGTTATGGTCAGGTGCAGACACCACACCACTACAAATCAACCTGAATATAGTGAATATACACAATGTAAATCCACCCATATTCAACGATGGAAGTCAAAGCTAAGTTTGGATCTGTGCTTGCTGTAAGTCTTGTCCTTATATTGTGGTCCTATCCTGGTTTATCATAATATCTAAATAAAAATATTCAAGACAAACTTTCAGAGCTACCAACCTCTTCAAAATGTATTTTTAAAAAAATCTAAACAATCTAATCTATCTATACAAATGGTAGTGGTAAAGGTAGTGTGTAGCGTATGATCCAAATCTTGCCGTAAATGTACATGCATAATAAAAGATGCCACTCCATCCTTATAAACAAAGGTTAAAAATGCCACCCCCAAAAAGCCATCCCAGTGTGGACCCAGCCAACGGCCCGATAGTTTAAGTGGGGGCTGGAGCTTGCTTTACTGGCCATAAAAAGCCCCAGTGATCCTTTGGGAATATGGACGGGCTATGGCCTGGGAGGGAAGGGGCACTACTAATTTACAAGCCCCTCTACTCCGTGGTCAACAAAAATAAAACAGCTGGGGTAATTACTAATTCATTATTAACAGGCCACATTATTTATGAGCAGCAGAAGAGGTGCTACGGGCTCACACTTTCTCTAGTATCAGAACTAAAGCAGGACTGATGGGGCAGAGCCAGCCTGGGGCACGACCACAGCCTCCCCAGTCTGACGCTCGGCCCCATGGGAGCGGCCAGAAGGACCAGGGGTGCAGGCGGGAGAGGGAAAGGCTCCTCTCTGTCAGATCACAAGAGTTAGACCAGATACTTGACGTTTTCTCTTTCTGTATTTGAGCAGTAATGTTGTTTATATGTAGCAGAGTTAAAACTGACATGCGAGCAATATATGTGCGTCTTGGAATGTATTACACACCAGACAACGGCATAAATAAAATAAAAATAATCATAAATAATATCAGTCATCTGCAGACATTGTTGTTATTGGACTATTCAACACAAATGACAAGTTTCACTATAATTTTTTGGCTCAAACCTAATGTCACCATGGCGATAGCATTTCGAGAAGTATTTTTACCAACAATGACATATTTGTCTCATGCCTGATGCTGTCAGAGATTCAATTGTAAGTGCATTTCCCCCTAAATGCCGCCACACACTGTCACACTGTACTAACAGCTCTCCATCTGATGAGAATACTGGTATTTTTAGGCATTTGATCCATCCTGACGTTCATGGATTTAAAAGCTTTTGTGTTATGGCTGTGAAATGATACATTTGCAGGCCTGCTTAAAACTCAATTTAACCGTAGCTGCAGCATTGCCATAATGGCTACCCTCTATTTCCAGAGCTCTCCCAATCAATAACAAATTGCTGAAAGCACAAATGATTCCATTTTCTGCTATGGGGAAACGAGAATGATGAGAAAATAGGTGAAATTGATATGTGAGGGAATATTATCAATGCTCTAAATGTCAGCAGGATGAGCTCCTCTGACCTTTCGGGGCAGAGGGGAAAAGAAAAAAAACAGCCCAGATAAGCCCCGATCTGCAGCCTAATCATTCTAATGCAACAAATGTGCACCTCCAGCCAGTACTGTTTTTAAGCAATAGATTGGGATAACAATATGAAGACTATCACTTACACAGCAAAGGTATTTTCTTTTTATCTTTTGGTTAACGTATTTTATCGAGCCATATTCAATATTTGCCCAAGCATTTTCTTGTTCTCTCAAACTTTAGATGATTGTTAATTTGTGTGATTATTGGCATAAAGTTAGCTTGAACTTGCAACAACTTTTATCCCTCACCAAAGTTTTCAGTAAGCGCCTACTTCACTAACAACACAACATATAGATGAACAAGTATCTTCAAGGTAATACAACAATGTGGCCGTGAAATCACCATTGCATGTGTACATACTCTACCGATGAGACATCCACTCTTTGGTTGAAGACTTATTGTTCTGCAGAGGTCTAGTTAAGAGCTTTTGTACTTGGGGACTATTTCTTCCTTAGTCTTGGCTTTGAGGAGAATAGGCAAAGCAATGTTACCTAGAGGCTCTTATGTGGTTTGCATTGTTTGTTAGTATTTGCAAGGGCAAGCAGGGAGCCACTGTGCTCTATAGAATAGTCTGTTTGTTTGTTAGATTGTAAATCGTGCTTAAAGTGCTGTGTATTGATTAAATATGTTCTGTATTGTTAATTGCATCTTTTGTTGCCAACACCATATGTACGAAGTATTTTTCTATCACAAGAGCCAAGACCTGGACATCTGTTGTATCTTTAGTCCTCATGTCAAAACGGACATTAAGAATTCTGGACAACATGGCAAACAGGGGCGGCGCCGGTCGGGGGGCTTGAGGGGGCACAAGGCTCCCCTAGAATGGCCAACGCTCCAACATAGCTCTACTTTGACAATGTTTAAATCCAGGCTCAAAACAGTTCTGTTTAGCTGTGCATATGACTGAAAGGTTTTTATTCTGCCTCTTCTCTTTTAATGTTCATTTTATGATGAGTATTTGTGATTATTTATGTTTTGATTTGTTTGTAATGTGATTTTAATGTCTTTCTTATTCTGTAAAGCACTTTGAATTACTTTGTGTTCGAATTGTGCTATACAAATAAACTTGCCTTGCCATAGCTCTCCCAAAGATTTTTACCCCATTTTTATAGGACATTCAATCTCGACAAAAAATGTTCACGGCAACGTCAGAGCGATCAAAATGAGAATACAAAAATATTAGCTTTTATAAATCACTACAGGGGCTAACTACATTAAAACTTGTTTAAACCAGTGATGCAAACATGGCAGATGGAGGAGGTGCAGTCACATCTATATAAAACTCTAAATAAACATCTTAAGTGAGCACCCACATCGAAGAACTTCCTCCGTAGCTCCTCCAACTAAAAATGTCTGGCTCCGCCCCTGATGACAGCTGCCCAAAATATTTGTACGGGGTGAAATCGTATGTTTTAATACAATGTTTATTTACAAACATTATAATGAGATGGTCAATGGGAAAGTGTTATTGTACAGGTCATGACTGCGGTTCTTACTTTTGTTTTGTTTTTTTTTCTTGTTTTTGACTCAACCTCTTCCTGCCACGGCTCGGCCTAACCATTCCCATCACTGCACAACTGTCTCCCAGTGACGAGCAAGGCCAATGTGAACTAATTTTTCATAAGGAACAAAAAGGAGTGTTTTGCATTGTTCTCATCACGGAAAGCACTCAATGAAATCAATAGTGACAGGGCACATAAAGCCAGGCCAAGGCCCACAGAAACCTTGTTAGTCCAAATACCTCCAGGAGATGTGTGCTAATAAATGAAAATAAAATTAACAGGCACCCACTCCTGCTGCTGCGCTGCACTGGGCTGACCACTGCGCGGACTTAGCCTACGGTGTTTCCAACCATCCCGCTTAATTAGATTTTCTAATGTAACAGACTCGGATGGAATTAGTGGCATACGAATCTGGAGTGGAGGCAATTGTGTTTTTATTTTCTTTTGCTTTGGGTAAGGAAATTAATCACGTGACCTCTGAACTGGGATCATGGGTGAGACGTGTCTGGGGAGATGAGCAGATAAGATGCATGCTTTATGGAGGAAATATCTATAAATGAATGCAAAATATGTTTTTGCAGACACTTTTAGAAAGAAAACACAGAACTTTTTCCATTGTTTGTGTAAGACTGAGGTAAATTCAAGGATAATGTTTTTGTCATTAAGTCTTAAGTTATTTATGCACTAGCACTTAATGTTTATGCGGGTCGGCCAAAAGAGCACAAAAGTCAGTCATCTTGAGCTAAATTCATTAAATGTGTTTATACTGTACAATATGTGGAGCCTAAAATGTGGATTGAATTTTATGTGTATATTTCATGACATTTCAAAATCATCTTTGTTATTCAGATGCTATTTTTATAAACTACTACCCACAGCACACGGTTTTGCTCCAAGATATGTTCAGTGTTTTCGTCTTGTATTTATAATATATTTTATTGAGCATATTTCAATATCTTACGCAGACATCACTTGAACAAAAAGATGACACGAACGACCCCACCCAACTAAAAAGCTGAGTATATATATTGTATTTTTATGCTGTTTTATGGGTTTAGATTGATAATGATTAAGACTTGTGCAACAAAAATGTATAGACGAGATATGAAGAAAAAACAGCACCTAGGAATTTTTGAGGCAAAGTCTTGAGTCAGCTGTTCACAATAGAAAGTCATGGCCACTTGATCATGTTATAGAGTATTTACCGCATGTGTGTCTGCGTAAATGTGTATGTAAGACTTCCCATGTTTTTGTTTCCACGCACCTCTATGTGAAATGTCTCATGACTTTCCCACTGGGACTCGGGCCTCCGCAGCAGACAGACAGACTGCACATTGCACAGGCAGGTATGGGAGAGGTGAGAGAGGAGGTGAGAGAGGAGGAGAGGAGCAGGTGAGGTGCATGCTGATGCATAGCCCCGCGCGTGTGTTGACCACGGGCCATTTGTAGCGGCCCAGTGCGCCTACGAAATTGCCTCTGGGTGTGGGGGGTGCTCACAATGTTCTGGACCATTAGCTCAAATAAGTCACAGCCAAAACTCTTAGTATCTGTCTCAGTGGCCAAATGACAAACTGCATCCTCCCAAAGCCTCAGCGCAAAACAGGCAGGAGGAGCTCAGGGAATGGACGCTAATTTTCACCGGATGAGTACTATGCACTTTAACTACACATAGGGGCTATATTATATTGAAAGTACTGGTGTCTTTCAGATGGACTGTTGGCAGGAGCCAGTTTTCCCTATTGATTACATGGCATTTTTATGAAAAACATCCAAACTTTGCACTAGAAGTAACTGGTATTTCATGTGTCGTATAGATCGGCACATGAAATGAAAGTTATGAATAAGTCTGTTATGATAATTACTATATCGATCGTTCAGTATATGATTGATAGAAGAATATTTTTGAGGTTTTTTATGTGTCAGTGGCATAAATTAGTTTCAATATTATCGTTTATCATCTGTATTTTCTTCAGCATTATAACACATTTTAAAATTTGTTATCATGACAGCTTAGTTATGAAAGTATTTTTTTCTCGTACACCTCTGTGGGTTCAGACAACCCGTTTATTGGTTTTTGTCTGTCTAGTTTATGTTGTCATTCACACTATGGGGCACTATGTCACTTTTTTAATGGAGGGTTTGCCACCTTTTTGCCCCTATATAGACTAGACTATATAGGCTATTGCTTTGTACATTTATATAGCACTTTTCAAGGCACTCCAAACACTTCACATCAAGGAACCACTCACACATTCACACACTAATGTACGCAGACCCTGGAGGCGAAGTGGGTTAAGTGTCTTGCCCAAGGACACAACAGAAGTATTCATATGTGGGAGCTGGAATCGCACCGACAATCTGGGGTCAGTGGACACAACAGAAGTATTCATATGTGGGAGCTGGAATCGCACCGACAATCTGTGGGTCAGTGGATCTGACCGCTCTGCTTATGACGTTTATGTCGAGAGCTGGATTCGAACCGCCGACCTTCAGAGCAGAGGACAAACACTCTGCCAACTGAGTTACTGCTGCTTGCTTTGCGTTAAATGTTCCACAGTATGGCATTACTTTACTTTACTTTACTTTATTTATTCAATTACACGTGCTGTAACTGCTCAAAAATATCTTGAAAAACATAATCGGGGTCACGTCTCCAAACTTCTGAACACAACTTGGTCTAATGACGGAACCGCCTCCAGAAAAGTTTCCTATAGTGAGCCTTGAACAAACACAGCTACTCATTGATATGTCCGACACTAGATACTTGCATACTTTAACCCAAGTCTTCTTGTCTTCTCATATTGTCTCCCGTTCGGACATACACAAATAAATGCAGCTCGCAGACACACTATTTGGAGCCAGAGCTTTCATATTGTTTATTCTGTCTTCTCTCTCTTTCTTGTGTTGTCCTATAATTCATTTTTCATCTGCCCATCGCACTTGTCTGTCTGGGGCAGTCGGCACAGCAATCCCTCGCCTTTGTATGGATATTGTATTACTCTTATGTGCGAGTCCACCACAGGGCTAACCCTCAGAAGCCTGTGTGGTCATCCTGGCCGCCCGCGCTCATGAGATCCATCCTCCAGTGTACGCCGAGCCTCTGAATTGTTGAAGCCAGCCCTGAACATAGACGCACTTTGTTTTATTCATCTTCTCATGCTCCTGCTCTTCCTTCGTTCCTCACCACTTTTTCAATTTTGCATGGGGCTCCTCTTTCCTGGTTGCCACTCCTCGGTCTTGCTGTGTAGGTCCAGATGAGAGGCTGATGTGCGTCTCCTCTTGGGGCCGTATATTGCTCACCAAAATGACACAGGCGGCGCACCTGAACAGTGTTACAACTAGTTTCATCATGCAATATCTTCAGATGCCTCTATAGTGGATGCGGGTCCGCGATGTTTGGCTTTTGTCCGTCCGGGTGTATGTGTTTAGATACTGCAAGAAAGACCAAAGAAAGAACAAGAACTGCAATATCTGACGATGACTAGAACTTTGTGTAAACCAGACTATTTAAAATGGGGTGTTACAACATTGACAAATAATTTAAATAAATAAATATAACAGTTACTAGCATTTACTGTAAGTCCAGATCGAAAAATTAACTAAATATCTGCAAACCTGCTCCATATTTAGTATCAGCCAATTTAAAAGCACTGTATCTGATTTTTACTGCCTTATAAATGGTATACGCAATGGTCCAAAATGTTTTCTCACTTACCTTATGCATTCCCAGATTATTATTGACCGCAATGAGTTTGCCATCACGGTAATACTAACAACAACTAGCATGCTAACACACACTGCCTGACTCTTGGACAAGAAAATGTTTTATAATCTTTCTTTCTTTGTGCTTATATTTTCTTCTTACTCCTACAACTTTTTGTCCCGTTGTCAGATTTGAATTTTTCTTTTAATATTTTTCTTTCTTTTACTTTTACTTTCTTTATATTTATTATTTATTGTTACGCAGGGGAAAAGCACTTAGACTCTCTTTTTCATGGGTGCCCTGTTCAAAATGAAATACACAAAAAACAAATACGTCTGTATGTCCATATAAAACATTAAAAACAGGTGCAGGTGTGTGTATTAAAGTTTGTTACCAGATTATTAAATTGCGATTGTGGCACCAAAGTATCCAGTTTTGCTTGTCCTTCAAGTGTATTCCATTTTTGTGACGCAAAACACCCAATCAGATGCAGACAGGACACACTGGACTTATTTTTACCTCAAGAGCTGCTAATACAATATATCTGTACTGCTCAAATACACGGAAAAAGTCAGGTAAAGGCCTTTTAACTAAATATCTGAAGGCCTTCGTGGTATCACATCAGCCAAATTAACTCTAAGGCTGAATCTTACTTGACAACTCGACATTAGTCTGATCTTTCCTCTGGCAAGTCCCTCACTACAAACATGGCGGCGGTAAAACGGGGTAAAAGCGAGAGTTGAACCCCAGCCTCTGCAGCTCATTTGTCTGCGTCTCGGAGCCAATGGAACAATGGCTTTTGTTTAACCTTGTTTGATTTGCCTCTTAGCGCTGATCCCCTGACGAAGAGGGCCATTATTGGGCCTCTCACAGAGGCATGTTTCACTAACGAGCGATCACTAATGAAGCCTTTGATGTAGGATTAATTACACTCCAAATTGAATATCTAATTGCTTTTATTCCCTGCCGATGAAATATGCTCCGGCTGCCACTTCAATGCCATCTGTTGTAATTAGAAACAGAGAGGAGCGAGGGGGGCTCTTATGTGCGATGGAGGAGACCTTTCTCACTCAGCAAACTTTATTCTTTTGTCCTATTAACAGATTAGGTCTTTGGCACTAGACATATCTCGTGTCTGTCCCCGACTCCTGTCTCCTGCTGCTGTCACCTCTCTGATAGATGATGCCAGGTTATCACGTTCCTCTGCTAATTGTATCCTCTGATGAGTTTAGGCAAACACATTAGCTAATTGCATTTGTGCCTCTCGCTTTCCTCGCGCACGGCCTGATTGATAAAGTGCAAATGATGCTGTGGTTATTCATCCAGATGGCTGGGCAAATAAACAGGCACACACAGGTGGGTTTGATGTCGCACTTTAAGGCCATGTTGATAATCTTATTAAAATAATTGCTTTTGTGTTAATGTTATTATTGAGGGTATTCTGCATAACAAAGGGAGAGATGTCAAGACACTTTTGACAGATGACTGCAAACTTTTATACTGTATAAACATTTTACAGACAATTAGCTGTGAGTTTAAATAAAGAAGGTGAATCAATAGTACTCGAGTACACAAAGGTTCTGAACAGTTGCTCTTAAAGACCAGCTTGGGCCCAGTTCATTCAAACCCCACAGAAAACCACATCTGGGGTGTGCCATCATCGACAATACAGTAGTCCATGTTGAGGACCAATAGGTGGCCTGAGGGCTATTATGCTCATAATGACATTATGCTCTTGAGCCTGCATTAGCATGTGAGTGAATGGGCTTGTGGCAGGTGTGCTTTGTAGCCACACACTGGCTCTGTCTGATAAGACAATGACACAATATGACGAGAAACAACGCTCGCTGTCAGCAATTGTCTTCATAGAAAAGATGACACAGTTGTCAATAGGCACGCTCCATATGTGAGTGAGTTTGTGTGTGTATATTAAAAGGACTCCCCCAGGAGCAAATGGCTTTAAGCAACACAAGCAGCTGATCAATACATCAATATTTAGCTTAGGAGGTCTGACGACACACACATTCATGGCTCCCTCGCAAACAGCCAAACCCGGGGCAAGTACACACTCGTGCCCGCACGCTCCGGGCTCCGAGTGTGACCCTTGGCTAATCAATGTTTCGCCACATGATTGGGATGCCACGTGCCGCCGTCATTACCGCAGCATCATTACTCTGTGGCAAACACGCAAGCCCCATTCACACAGAGCCGTGCGGAGGTTATCGTGGTCAATAATCACCTCCAAAGACAAAGACAGAGGGATTACGGGAGTATGAGGAGTACACAAACACATCCATATTCAGAGGAGCCGCGCCGACCCCCGCAGCGATGCCGTTCGGCGTGATGTCGGCGTGTGGCGGCGGCCTATGCATTGTGCTTATTGTTATTCAAATGACGGTGAAACAACAGCGAGGCAGAGGAGATAATCCCGTAGTCCGCTCCGCACGCACCGATTGGTCACAGTTTGGCGTCTGCCGGCTCTGATAGTGCCCCGAGTCCCGGGCTGGTCCCGACCTGAGACTGTAAAATACATGCAGAATATTCAACGGTGTAGACTTTAACGGTTTGTATGATTTTGCTCTGTATGATTTCTGAACAGCGTGAAATGCAAAAGTATCATTGTTTTAGATAAGCAGGTCCTGTATTTGAACATTCTCTGCCCTGGGAAGATGTGAACTTTTGTTTAACCAATTTTCTGTTTCTGTCTGCCATTTTCACAACTGCATACACACACACAGAGGAACCCATTCAGTGAAGTAAACATAATTCAATTGCATAGCTGGCTAACACGATTCAATTACACAGAGGCATTTAAACCAATCACTCCCATGGTCTTCATTCATATCAGTGACATCATTCTGACCATTTGTGGCACCACTTAGGCCATAATGAGCCAAATGAAAATGGAAAAGTGGCTTTGGAAACATCACTGCAGGCTTCTGGAGCTCCCATCTTAAAAGGAGGCTGTTTTTCTGCTTCATATTAAGTGACTAGCGCAAGTCCCCCAAACAAACATACAAACAGATGAGGCTGCATCACTGGAGCACTTAGAACTTCTCTCTGGTGGAAATGCAGTATTAATATCACATGTTTGATGTGGGACAGGCACACAAAACACTCCACAGCCATTTGGGTTGAACCATGTGACCCAGAGGTTAAGAAGCACAGCTCAAAGTAAACAACTCTATAATCTAAAGCAACGAGGAAGCCTTTTAGTCAATTAGCTCAGTTTGAAATTAAGTTTGGATTCTGGCCTCTACATTCCTTCAAAGTTGTCAAAAATGTATTGTTTTGTAGTGGATGTCGTGACTTTCTCCCTCTCTCACACACACACGTAAGCAGAGCAGGGAAAATACATCACATCTGTCAGCAGACTTTCAAATGGCAACAGTTATTAACTTTGAAATGTTAAAAGCCATGGTATGTAGAATTACTGTACACTAAGTGGTTTCATCACTTAAGTGAATGTTAATTGCAGCCTGCTTGTACGGCCTGTGGATCTCCTGTGCTTTGTTATTTCTCAGAGACCAGAGAGCAGAACGCTTAGAAAACGCCACGTGAGATGAGTTTGGAGCAATAAAAAAAGGCAAAGACCTTGGTATTAATCCAGTGACTCCCTGAAGGAGACAGGGTGATTAAAATGGCTGAAAAGTAATGAAAATGATTCTGCAAAGTTCAACCTTTTTAAAGGGATTAACCTTCCAGAGGTCAGCCGACATGAGCTGCGGTCCTGGGAGAGGCTCCATGTTTTATTTACGGTGAGGCAGGTAAATAATCCGGTGGCCTTATTAAAAGTGTATTTAGCATAAGAGGTCAGCAGCGGCACATACCAGCACCTATGGAAGATATTAACACATCACTACACAGACACACTCTTACCTAACAGCACTGCCCGTTGCATAAGTAACACAATTTATATGAGAGAGATGATCTAAAGATGTTTTACTATAATTTAAAGAAAAAAGGTCATAACAAAGAAACTGGACTTAACAAATATCACAATAACGAAAAAGCTTTACAGTTTTTCAGAGCATTTTGCAGCAAATTAGTGTAACTGCAGCTGCACAATTAGGTACCAGCTACGCCTGTCACGATAACACGTTCTGAAGCGCGATATATCGTCAAGTAAATAGACGATAATAATATGGTAATAAAAACCAGACCATAAAGCAGAATTATCCCCAAAAAACTATTCTAAATGTACACTATTATAAAAACAAATATGAGCTAGAATAAATAAATAACAGAATGCAACTCTTAAGGGATTAGTTTGAGTCATAAGTTCATAATTCAATCTTCTGGGGCTTAAGTCTTATTATAGGACACAAAAATAAACAGAAAAAGCCCCACAATAAATATTCACCCCCAAACATAATTGTTGAAATGTTGATATAGTCGTTATCGTGACATCTAAAAATTTAACAAGAAATCATAAAATGAAAATGTTAATTATTTTTGTTTAAAGACCTGATTTATTGTGAATAAATAAATATCACTAGTGAATATTTGAGGACTCAGATTGCTCTGGACATGTGCTCTTGATGTAAGTCATACCGTTACCTTCAGACCGGGGAGGATCTCACTCTCTCTCTGGTTTTGGAGAACTAAACTCAGAGGTATTGAAACATCAGTTCAGCTCCATCACTTGTCCAGTCACAGCTCCGTTCACTTTTAAGTTCCATCAAAGCCTCTCTTTGATACATTTGGACGAACGGGTCGGCCTGTGCCGGGCCTTTCAACGCGAGGAGAGGGCGATGTGTTTTCAAATTTCACATATCACACATGAGGCTGTACCTTCAGTCAGTTACATTTGCTGTCCGGAGCCAAGTGTGAAATTATTCCAGTTTTTTCGATGTTCTCTAATTCAAAAGCTTTAGGGGTGCATAGCCGCATAGTGATACAGAACAAGTTAACTCCGTAGTTACTCTATGAGAGATGTTTTATTTGTTGTAAACTTGGAATGTTATGATATCAAATTTTAGTTTATTACAATTATTGTGAGAAGAATTATTCACAATTATTGACACCAACAGTAAAATTCTTGGTCGCATTTTTATACGGCGCTTCTCCACCTTCAAGACACTCAAAGCGCTTTACGTCAAGGAACCACTCACCCATTCACACACACGTTCATACACCAGTGTACGTAGCCACTGGGGACGAGGTGGGTTAAGTGTCTTGCCCAAGGACGCGACAGCAGCGGGAGCGGGATTTGAATCGCTAACCTTCGGATCAAAGGACGAACACTCTACCAACTGAGCCACTGCCATCTTTCTGAACGCTAACAAAATAGAAATAAACAAAGAAAAAACACATTTGTAGGTCTTGAGATTGTACTGTGACCGTCTCTTGTAAAGTTGATTTACGTGAACTTTACTTATTCTCGAAACTCTATAATCTTGCGACTGATGCGACACGAATTCCGACGACACGGTTATGTATGTGTGAATATATGTGTGTCCAACAATAATTTCACCCTGTCACAGTCACGCAGACATGTAGTCATCTTCACCTCCGCTTGACATTTCATCCATCTTCCCCAACGCGCCGCGTCCCTCTGAATATCACGGAGGATGTGACCAACACCAAATATAGATTACACTGTCCATAATGTGTCGCCTTACGTGTATTAATCAAGTCTATTGACCCTCGCATCTCCGCCAACGCAACTCCAATTGTTTGTTTACCATTAGGGCCAAGTGTCTCCGTTGTTCAATAGCCCACCTCCATCTGCATTTAAACAATGAAACTATCAGCAAGGTAACAAGAGTGGGGACAGCAGCTCGATACTACTATGAGAGGTCTCCAATAATCGCGTGTGTCGGAGGCAGGAGGACGCAGGCAAATACAAGCAAAGAGCTATCGACGAGCGCACGCTGCCTTCAATCAGTTTATATCTACTGGCAGGGAAATCAGCCACTCTGCATGGGCCAGAATTATCACTGATCAAGACATCACTGGGGGAAAGAGCCCGGGCGGCCCCAGCAACAATAGGCCCAGCCATTTTGTACTGCTGTCGTATTTGAAAATGGTATAGAAAATCAATATGGTTTTAAGATATGAGCAAAAATGATAATTCACTACGCCGTGTCGTACATGCGTTTGGTCCTGTGCGAAGACTGGCGAGGTTCACCGTCGTCAAATGTTCGCGATAAGATCAACGTGTTTTGGAAAGTTTAATTTAAAGAGCTCATATTACGCCGTTTTCGGATCTATTTTATAACATTGATTCCTCATCAAAACATGTTTAACACATAAATCTTGCATATTTTGACTGAGTTCTTCTCTCAAACAGAAAACACTCTGGTCCACTTTGTGATGTCATCATGTGGTAATACAGGAAGTGCTCCGCTGTGTTTTTAAACTCCACACACCTTCACTAGAATCATTTGGGTAATTTCAGCCCTGGAATTGTCAATCTCTACTGAACTCAAGGTAAAATGTAGCTGTTGACTTGAAAACTACGGCTTCATGACATCACAAGGTGGAACAGAGCATTTTGAGCTTTGGAGATGTAGACAGACTAATAATAAAGTGTTACTCAAACATGTGAGAATGAAACAAAACACAATTTGGGGTGTTTTTGAGGAGGTAACAGCATTAGAACATGGTTTAAAGAGTCAATTTTGCGTAATATAGGACCTTTAAAGTTAAATAATAATGATTAGACATTTCCGGTGTTTTTTATTATATTATTTTAACTGTGGGTTCATTAAAAGCCCAACTTCTTATTCTTATGAGTGGGCCTGTCTCAATAAATAATATATCAACTCATCGTTCAATACATGGCAGATGGAACAGTTATTTTGTGGGTTCAGTTTTTATGGTGTGACTTTTTTTCTTTGTAGTGGCGAAGATTTTGTTATTTTTGTTATTTTTAACGATATATATGTCGTATTTTAAAAAGCGTTATCGTGACAGGGATCTATAAGAACTTTTTGTATTTTAATCCTTTTAAATTTAATAAGACATTGTTCATTTAATAAAAAGACACTTAAATTAACCGTAAGTGAAGCGCTGTACAATTAATGAAATCATGAATACAGCTCCAATGAATTCCAAAAATAATTCTTTTTTTTAAACTAAAGCAAAACAAAAACTATTCAAAATACTTGTTTAATCGACAGTGATAAATAAATCAAACTTTACCGCTGAATAATAATAGACTTTCTCTACAGGTTCACGTCTGACAGCACATAAATGTTTGTAATAATCCAGATCGCTTCATAATTGTGCTTTGCTATTAAAGTGCATATAATAACATCACAAAACACATCACAGCCTCCCAAATCCTTGAAGGAGCCTTTTAGGTGCGAGAAAACCGCCTCAGTTCCGGCTCACACACACATCGATGCACACAACCCCCAGAGGTGCTGAAGCTGCCAACACATCATTTACATAATCAGGTCTTGTTAGATGGTGGGCTTCCTTGTTTTGGTAAAATATGCTTAACCCTTTCTCACGCACACACACACACACACACACTCAGACTCAGACCAGCCACGTAGCCGCGCGCTGGGGTCACGGCGGGGTCACGGCTAAATTGGCTGAGGGCAGCGGGCCTCACAGCTCTCAGTTTATAGAGGCAAAAATTAATTAGCGAGACATGCGGCAAGAGGCAGGCAACGCATTACGCACAGCTCCGATGACACTCGTGGCATTAGATGTCTAAATATTACTAAATACAGTATTGATACTCATTTGTCTGCCCAACAAGCAGGAATCACAACAAAACAGAGTAGGAACGGCTGCTCACTTCTTAGAGCTGTACAAAATATCGCAACTCACAGTCTGAGTTGGCACAGTTTTCAAATCGCAAAGGCTTATTAATTATTTTTTATTTTTTGGATACTAGACTGTCCTCTGCAAACAACTTTTTAAAAACATATCACAAATCTAATCAGAATCGCAACGCCATTTCGTTTCTCAAATCTTACAACCGTAATTTTTCTTATAGTTTTTGTAAAAATGTTGCCGTTAAATCCATTTATCCAGGCTTGGGAACGTTACAATATCAAATGAACATCAGAATATGTTGGTTTTTCTTCTGCTAAAACTGCCACAGCAAATCCTCCTCTTAATGTCCAGTTATGTGCGTATTCGTAAGTTGTACGGGTGGCAAAAATTTCAGTTCAAAGACTAAAAACAATCAAATAAATCAA
>KN474289.1:24765-35888 GCA_000787095.1 Periophthalmodon schlosseri | reverse complement strand
AAACAAGACTTCAAACATGTCACTGTACGGGCTGTTCGTGTGTTTTAAGAGGGGCAGAAACTGATGCAAACCAGATGCCCTACCTGCCGCAGTCTTCTTAATATTTACTTAAAAGCGCACACAGACTAAATAATAAAACTGTAAATGATATATTCAGTGTTTCACATTAATCAAGGAGAATGCGGCGGCCTCCCGTAGTCAAACTCTTGCCCCGTGGTCTAAAACAAGGTATTAAAAATATACTTCCATCTTTTTGTTCTATATAGAAGTAACTGTATTTAATCTTCAGTCCTTTTCGGGGAGTAGACGCAGTAAGTGACATATTTACTCTAAAAATTGTGTTTAAAATGACTCAAACAAGACTTGCTTGCAGTCTCAGTAGAAAGCACTTTTCTTGTCTGACTCGAGCCAGACCCGTGCTCAGCTGAAACAGAAGTCCTGACTGTAGCGTCGGTTTTGCGTTAGCTGGCGGTGTGCTGAATCATCACAGGACGTCCCGGAGCGCGGTGTCACTCAGCCTCAGCCCGAGCTCTGACAGGGAACAGTTGGCAGCTCAGGGGCCCCGGGACAACCCCCTCCATATGGCAGACGCTGTGTCATACTCGGCATGTTTTAACGACCAATTAGGCTCATTAGGACTTGATTAGAGATGAGGAAGCCTTGGGGGGTACGCGGAGCCCGAGAGGGGAGGGGCGTGACAGCGATGACTTATCAGGAGCAGAGGAAGTGCAACGGTAATGAAGAGCTGTCAACCAGGAAGTCTTTAAAAGCAGGTGTGCCCGTAAGAACGGCCCCCACCTCGCGGGCAAAGGGCAGAACGAACCAGGCCGTGTCACGCTGTCAGATGTGTGTCGTACTCATGTGTCACCTACGTTAAACCAGTGCAGGGGAAGGCAAATATTACAGTTTGAACTGAATAATAATTGTTTGTAGATTACGAGCATCATCTTGGGGCTTTTTAAATGACACGGTCCATCAGCCAATCCCGTGACAGCAAAACAATTTCATATTTTGTTGACATTTTGTTGTTTCAAATGGCACTGTTTGTATTGTAGAACCTTACTAAAGCTGTGTGTATTTGTATGTGTATATGTTTATATCGATTTGTTTTTAATAAAATAAATATAAATTGAAAATCATGATCGATCAATGCAAGGGAAAAATAACTTGATGACATTTGTGCCGCAGTGTCGGAGCTCTACTTCAGCAGAATAAAGATGTTAACAGCGCCAAACGACAGGTGCATTGCAAAAGTAGAAAAAAATCGAATAAACGTCCCATGTCCTGGTAAGAACGCGGGAGCAGGTTTGAGTCCGTAGGGCCGGAGATGTGATGTTGTGGTCTCGCCGTCAGAGGAAAAAGTTTGAGCGAATAAGGCAGACACTGAAACGGTGAGTGAGTGAATCATGAACTGAGAAATGGAGACAGGGAGAAGAAAGAAGAGAGGGAGAGTCCACACTAAACCTACAGAGCACAAGCCCAAAATAAGAACAAAGAAAATAATTTAAGATCTACCATCGTTACACAAGGCTGGTCATCTTCTCAGAGTTTTTATTTTGAAAAACATGTCTGGACAGATCAAAACACAAACATGCGTCTGTGTTTTGACCGTCCTCTTGGTCCATTTTGCTTTATATTTTTGACATATTTTGTGGCAGGTCTGCGGAGGATTATAATGATAATTGTACATATGGTGACAGGATCACCCTGCCTCAGCTCTGAGATCATAAATCTAATCTGAGAATTATAATCCGTTTGCCAAAGGAATTAAAACCAAATGTTTTGCCAGGGTCAGAAAGAGATGCATTTGTTATGGTCAGATATAAGTCTGGACGTGTTTTCAAAAACACAGGAATAATAATATAAACTTTGTCAAACATTTAAGGACATTAATCAGAGAGATAACGTGTGTTTATTTCAGTCCTGTGCTTCCCCTGACTTTGTCTGTAACACGTCTGCATCGGCAGAGGCCTGTGTGCATCAGCAGCTCTGTGTTTTTCTCTATTTTCTTGTGTGAAGTCACCCTGCACTAATCCCAGTGCTGTTATTAAGCTCAGGGCCATGGAAATGGACAGGCTGTAAGACATGCAGAGTGCATATAAGCCAGATTAGCAGCAAACACCCTCATGAACACTGTGGCTATATTCAAATTCATTTTTCTATCAGTGCTAAGCTGAATAGGCTCTGCGTGTGGAGACTGTGTCATACACCGGCTGAAGGAACAGGATCAAAAGTATCAAGAAACAATTAAAACCAAAGGTGTGGGGAGAGAAACAATACTACATATAGTTAAAGAAGTGCTGCTGCGACTAACTGCGGTGACAGAAGCACAGACAGAAGCTTTAAGAAGAAACAGTGAAAGAGTCTCAGAGCGAGCGGCACACGGAGGTGAGTGCTCACACAGATTAAGAGTCGAGGGATGAAGCAGAATCCACAGAAGGTGGAAGAAAGCAACAATCAGCAAGAGAACAGCAGCGTATTTCACACACTTCTGCTAAAAGTTAAGGCACAATCCCAGACGAGAGGAGAGAGAGGAGGGAGGGAGGAGAGATGTTTGACATTTCACCTTGCTCAGTTGATAAGGGGTGTCACCCTCTGGTCCTCAGGGCTTCCACTGCTGTCTGCAGCCATCAGCCCTCCCCAGCACAGACACTATTGATCAGGCAGACAGGTGCGTGTGTGTGTGTGTGTGTGTGTGTGTGTGTGTGTGTTAGCTGTGTGCTACAGTCACAGTGGTGTAGGAGTGTGAGGAGTTAAATATCACAATCTGCATGTGGCAGCAGACACCGGGCCTGACTCACTTATATCTTTATTTGTGTAGTGGGGTCTATTAGGGCTCTGGGGTCAGCGTTAAGTCCACTGGATGATCACACCACTTTATACTGTACCTCAGAAGTCTGAATGAAACGACATGCTGTGTGCCCAGTAAACAAAACTAGAATAAAACTTAAAAATATGAGCAACGACCATCACAACATTGTCACTATTACAATAGGATCCAGGCTTAATAATAGCAAAAGCCGCAATATCCACCAGAATAGATTCATAGGTCAAACTGTTGGGCCCAAACGAAACGACTACAAAATATCGATGAAAGCCTCAGACGTCATCAGAATCCGTGTGATCCCAATGACAAAGTCACGTGACACTGTCGACTGCTGATTTGGGTCATGAGCCAAAGACCTTCACACACAGACCTGTATAAAGAGGTAAACAGCAGTGCACCTGGATTATACGTGTGTGTGTGTGTGTGTGTGTGTGAGGACGACCACTCTCAGGCTGCAGTCATGTGTGGCTCTGGAGAGACACCCAGGATAGAGAGAGAAAGGAAGAAAGAAAGAGAGAGAAGGAGAAAGAGAGAGAGAGGGAAACGGGCGAGCACAGACTCATGTTAAAAATGACACAATTAGTTCAACTCTGAAGTGGGAGTTATTCGCGCATGGCTTCCCTTCTTAGACTCACATGAGGTGATCAGACAGGCAAATACTCCAGGGCCTGATGTAAAGTAATGCACACACACACACACATACACCCACACACACACACACACACACACACACACACACAAACAACAGCGTGCTCTTAACGCAGCGGCCCGTATATATAATCACACCTGCACGCTCCATATTTCATGGAGACTCCAATAAACACGACTAAAAGCCTGAGTGCAATTTGTGATATGAAATTTTTCAAAAAGAAGAGAAAAATAATCTATGCATAACACCGGGCGTAACTGCAGCGCTGGAGTTTGCTGGTGAGGAAAACACTGCTCTAATTCCAAAGCCTCACGCACTGAAAAATTGATCTTTATTTTCAGGGCAATGCACTTTGAAACAAAGGGAAAAGGAACTTAATATGCAGGAAATGAAGAAATGAAGACTACAGTAGACGCAGCACTTTGAGTTTGCACTTTCAAAGCCGCCAGAAACAAGCGTTTGAATCTCCCACCCCCCCAGAGAGAGCAAGGAGAAGGCAGGCCCTGATTTGATTAATTTCATCTGTAGTTATGTTTCTCCTGAATAAAACATTAATAGTGCCAGGAACAAGGGAATAACAGAAAGAGAAAGAAAGACATCTGCTTCTCTTTTAATTAGCTGCACGACTCCGGTCCTCTGGCTCTGTCCCACAGCTTTGTATCGCCCTTCAAGTGTTCCTCTGTCAATCAAGCCCTGCCTCCCAACTACAATCAACACAAGTCTTTAGCAACTTTGAGCCGCAGCGATACTTTTACAGCCACTTCCACTTTCACTCCACGAAAGTACTAAAGACTCCGGCGTACTACCATCCTGATTATGACGTCTGGGGCACACGCGAAATTAATTTACAAGTATGCAAAAGTACAATATCAAGTCATTTCTGCAATAAAAAAATACCCAAAAGTGGAAAAAGTAGAAAAAAAAAAACAAAACTTGTAAATTATGGTATGAGGGAGATGAATGCACTTTTGTGTTGGATTGACTCTCACTTATTGTGTGATACTTGAAACCCAATCAAGGCACATTTTTGCACATTTCTGACAGATTGCAAAATTCTCATCAGATTATCATTATCGGGAGGTGGCGCGGAAATTACGCAACTTTTTAAAGGGCCCATATTGCGCTATTTTCTGATTTATGTTATTATTATAATGTTGTTTCCTCGTCACAAACAGACCTGGAGTTGTGTTTTGTTTCATTCACACCTGTTTAACACAAAATTCCTGCATATTTAGGCTGTGTTCTTCTCTCAAACTGAAAACACTCTGTTCCACCTTGTGATGTCATGTGGTGATACAGGAAGTGCTCCACTGTGTTTTTAAACTCCGCGCACTTTCACTAGAGTCATTTGGATGATTTGAGTCCTGGAACTGCCAGTTTCTACAAAACAAGAGGTAAAATGTAGCTGTTAACTTAAAAACTACCGCTTCATGACATCACAAGGTGGAACGGAGCATTTTGAGCTTTGGAGATGTAGACAGACTAATAATAAAGTGTTACTCAAACATGTGCGAATGAAACAAAACGCAACTCCAGGTCTGTTTTTGATGAGGTAACATCTTTATAAGAGTCAATTTTGCGTCGTATCGGACTTTTAATTGAGATGCATTTTATTTTCAGTGGGTCTTTTTAATGGAGAGGTCTGCAGCCAGTCCCAGTAAAAGCATGTGGCCTGCAGAGTTCACATTTTGGAGGAATAATCTTGACTATTGTTGGTGTTAAATGGCACTGTTCAGGAAATTAATATTAAAACCTATTTTTATTTGTTTTTAATACAATCCATTTCTGCCATCCCGCCCAGCCCTATAGGCACAAACCTAAGACATTCCTAGATATTCCTTTTGGTCAATATAACTCCATTATAACTCAGCTCAAACCCAAATGTGAATGAATTTATACGATACATGTGACCTCGGGCCCGGGTCCTTAAAATGTGAAGCTTCCTGCGTTGGTGCTGCTAAACTCTGGCTCCTCTAGAGGCAGAGTGACATGTTTGGAAAGAGCAGGGTAATGTCTCTGACAGACTTCACTTCTATAAGTTCCTTGGTGCTATAAAGAGATCATAACATCAGGTCTTCCTTCAGAGGGATCTCTCTCTCTCTTTCACTGTCGCTCTCTAGCGCTGTCTCCCTTTCTGTCTATCTCTCTATGTCTCTGTCTCTCTCTCTCTCTGTGTCTCTGTGTGTGTCTCTCCCTCCCTCTGTCCTTTTCTGTCTCTCTTTCTGTCTCTCTCTCTCTCTCACTCTCTATGTTTGTATCTGAATGTCTCTCTCTCCCCCTCTGTCTCTCTCTCCTCTCTCTCTCTCCTTCTCTCTCTATCCCTCTCTGTCTCTCTCTCTTTGTCTCCCTCTCTCTATCTGTCTCTCCCCCCTCTCTGTTTCTCTCTCCCCTTCCCTCTCTGCGTATCTCGTTGTCTCTCTCTCTCTTTCTGTGTCTCTCTGTCTCTTACTCTCTGTTTCTCTCTCTCTCTATGTCTGTTTGCGTGTCTCTCTCCCTCCCTCTCACTCTCTTTCTCTCTGTGTCTCTCTGTCTCTCACTCTGTCTCCCTCTCTCTCTCTGTCTCTCTCTATCTCTTTCTTTTTCTGTTTCTCTCTCTGTATTTCTCTCTCTCTTCTTATCTCTTTATCGGTCTCTCTCTGTGTCTCTCCGTCTCTCTCTCTCTCGCTCCCTCTTTCTTTGTCTCACTCTCTGTCTCTCTCTCTCCCTCTTTCTTTGTCTCACTCTTTGTCTCTCTCTCCCTCTCTCTGTGTCTCTCCGTCTCTCTCTCACGCTCTTTCTTTGTCTCACTCTCTGTCTCTCTCTCTCCCTCGCTCTTTCTTTGTCTCTCTCTCTCACTTCCTCCCTCCCTCTCTCTCTTTCTCTCACCTCCAGTCTGCTCTCCGTCTTTCCCTCTCTCTCTCTCTTTCTCTCACCTCCAGTCTGCTCTCCCTCTCTCCTTCTCTCTCTCACCTCCAGTCTGCTCTCCCTCTCTCCCTCTCTCTCTTTCTCTCACCTCCAGTCTGCTCTCCCTCGCCCCGGGGTGCAGCCAGTCGGAGATCACACCGGCAACTTCACAGCTTCACAGGCACAAGGGCACAAAGGCAGCGCTGCAGGCACAAGAACACATGGGTTTGGCTGTGTACGGACCGCCGCTGTTTCAGACACTTGTTATTCACCGTACGTGCACTCGAGCGTTTATGTCAGGAGTAAACGTGTGCATCACTCCATCTATATGTGTCACACTTTGGTTATGACGGAGCGGTTTTGTAACTCACTGCAATGTTTCTTATTCATTTTCTACAGCAAGGTTAAAAAAACGAAAAACAAAAAAAGAAAATACAAAGATTCCGTCTTCCCAAAATGTCACTGACTCAAAAGAAACGCACTGATGTCTGGAGTGTGTTACAGAATTATACAAAAAAAATTCCAGTTTTGAAATGTCGAAATTGTACGTGTATGTTTGTGTAACAGGGTTATGAAAAAGCTGATGCCCAGATACTAATCAATACTACAACTAATCCTGAAACTATCGTATTTTCTGGACTATAAGTCGCACTTTTTTTCATAGTTTGGCCGTGGGTGCGACTTATACTCAGATGCGATTTATTTGTGAAATGTATGTTTTTTTCTTCATTATTATGCATTTTTGGTTTGTGAAATGTATGTTTTTTTCTTCATTATTATGCATTTTTTGGCCGGTGCGACTTATACTCCAGTGCGACTTATACTCCGAAAAAGTAGATGTTCGTTTGAGCAAGTATCGACACAGAAATTCCATAAAATAAAAATATATCTTTCCCTGAGCAGTTTTACAATGTTTGGCTCTATATCAGAACTAAGACCACACTGTAAAAATCAGAATTTTTATTATGACAGTGGTTTTGAAATCGAGTATTGAGTATTTTATTAGTACGGAAACGGCGGAAGTCGACATTTTAACTTGTACGAGCGCTTCATCTTCCCTGACAACTGTCGCCAACTGCCAACTGCCAACCAAACTTACCATAACAACTCCCATATCGTACACTCTCTGCGCTTTGTAATTCCGAGTGTTTTTGACCAATTAAAACACTTGAAATATCAGTATATTGTTTGGAAGTGGTTGCAGCAGAAGGAGAAAAGAAAGAGAGGAAGAAGAGGAGGAGGAGTACGAGAGAGAGTCCCGTGAAGAGCGAAGGGCCGCGGTAATGATTGAAGGGGATTACACAAACCCAGTGGACTGACTCCGAACGAGAGAGGACGGAGGTAAAGAGAATATACAGTAAAAGAGCAAAAGCAACGGATGAAGGAAAGGGAGGAGGAAAAAGACGGAGAGTTAGAGTGAGGATCCGCATGAGGGTTTCCGGACTACGACAATTAAAAAGCGGATTTGTGTTTAAATGTACATGTACGTACGCGCTAACTGATGCTAACTGATGCTAACTGATGCTAACTGATGCTAACTGAACGTGTAGGTTTAATACATCCGCAGTGAGTAAAGCCCTGCAAGGCCAAAAGCGTTAAATAATAACGCGGGCGCAGAACTTAACTACACTTAAGAAAACACAATATAAGGTCTTTATCTAACGAAATAATAAATGCTGAACCTTGAGTAGCGCGGGGAGGTTGTTTGCTATTAAATGTAAACCTGAGGATACTGACATCCAAGGCTGTGGGAGACAATGGGACTGAGTGTTTGTGAACCCCTTTATAAACGAGGGCTTTTATAAACACTCACTATTCACACACATTCACACTGAACTAAAGACATTCGTTTAAATGATTGTGAAATTTGGTGCGACGATTGGCCAAAATAATCGCAATTGACGATAATATCACGGTAATTGTTAACGTTGCTGACAGTTTAAAAATGTTACAGATGTGGGTAATTTTAATATTACGAATAGGTTCCGTGTTTAAACTGTTTTTATTTAATTGTACTTTGTCTTAAGTGAAAACAACAGTGATCCAGAAGAGAACATTACAGAGAAGTGGGTTCGTTCTGCACATCCGGGTGATGTAGCGGCGAATATCTTTGTTGGCGATTATCAAAATTATATTGAATCTCCCATGAGCGACTACTGCCGACCCTTTTTAACATGATAAACGATATTATTGTTTGTCGTTCCGTCCCTAACACTGATATCGACATCCGCAAAAATCAGTTATCGTCTTAACAGCAAAAAAATGTTGGTATTGGGTGAAAAAAAACAAACAAAACACATGTTGTACCAAGATATTATGATAAACATGGGCACATTGTGAGTTTTAGTTGACAAAGACCTCAGTTTAAAAATGTCAACAGCATTTATTAAAATATGTAATTATAATTTGTTTGTTTTTAATTATTGGACAAAATAATTTCATACATAGTTTTATCATATTCACTAAAACTTGAGTGCTCTGTTTCAGTGGTGGAATGTGACGAAGTAAAAGTAGTAAAGTACTGCACTTAAGTATAAATGTCAGGTATCTGTACTTTACTTAAGTACATTTACAGTGGATACTTTTTACTTTTACTTCACTACATTTCAGAGCAGTATCTGTACTTTCTACTCCACTACATTTTTGAACTGGACGGAAAAGTAAAAGTATTTTTTATTATTGTTTGAGACCTGCTGAAAAGTCCGAGGGTTTATTATTATTAAGTTTATAATTTGAGCAAAACAAAAAAAAAAAAACCCAAATAAAAACAGCTGGAAAAAAAGCTAGATTCAGTTGTTTCTGTTGACAAAATTCTAAAAAAAACCCAAATAAAAACAGCTGGAAAAAAAGCTAGATTCAGTTGTTTCTGTTGAACAAAATTCTGCACAAATCTTTATCAAAATCACTATGTTTGAAGCTTTGTTAGATCTCAAAATCTACGTGAAATACTTTTACTTTTTACTCTTAAGTACATTTTCAAACGGTTACTTTAATACTTTTACTTAAGCAGATTTTTTCAAGCGATACTTTTACTTTTACTTGAGTATTTTTTGCTCCGGTATCTGTACTTTTACTCAAGTAACAAAACTGAGTACTTCATCCACCACTGGTCGATTTAATGCTGCCAGTGTTACTTGTCACTACCTGAATAAAACGCCTTTTGGATCCAAGTTGGTTGTTCGGTACAAAAATTGTCTGAACGCCGTATATTGTTAACATCCTTAGCTTAGTCTCGCTTATGAAATATTTACAGCGCGATCACGTTTAAACAAAGCGTAATCCATCTTTTTTCTTTTAAAATCGGACTCCCGTTCGCCTGTCCCCGCTCTCTCCGGCCGCGTGTGGTTTTTCTGTGGTCTACCTATGCCTCCTATTGGTCTGTGTGCTGCAGTCCACAACAGCCACAGGAGAGCGAGGGAGGAAGGTGGCAGACAGACACAGAGAGAGAGAGAGAGAGAGATGGAGAGATAGGGGGAGAGAAAGAGAGAAGAGAGGGGGGGAGGAGGACTGATGCTGACTGACACAGAGGAGGAGGAAGAGGAGGAGGAGGAGGCAGATCTTATGAATGTTGACCACTGTCCCTCTACATAAATCTGCACATTAACTGCATCAAATGAGGCTCTGTGTTCCCTCCGCTCCGTCCCCCCTTCATACATTTGCAACAAACCAGGCCCAGTTTGCAGCCGGCGTCTGATTGGGCCGCCGTGTCATTTATAATGTCTGTCCGCATCAGAGGGACAAGCGGGGACCCCATCCTAACAACACTTCCCCCTGTCACGCCCCAGTGGCTGATGGGTAGGAATAAGCCAGCCTCCAATACACGATGTCACACAGCTAATATTGACTGAATATTGCAATGCTGTTAGGTTCACTTCAGTGTTTTTTCAGCTGATAAAAAAACGGAATTTGAAAAATGCACAGGTTGAATTATCTTTTTTTTTTTTTTTTTTTTTTTTTTTTTTTTCAGAAATGCAAAAGGACGAGGTGATGGAGGAGAGGAGGGCATTTGTGGGGGGCATTTTTGTCCTGCAGCCTAGTTCAGATAATTCAAATGAAATGAAATTATGTAACTAAAGGTGTAAAATGAATCAAAAATTAAATATTGTTGTCAAAATACAAAGATAATATTTGTTCAAATTAAAATTGTGTTAAAACTGTGTTATTGTACATTTTAAAAAGGACAATATTGTTGCTGTTCATTAAATTTTTTTGTATGTTTTAAAAAATAATGATTGCGATGCTACACTATTTCTAATGAAAAAATAACTGCTAATTATTTTACAAAATTGTTGTACTTTTAAATGTTATTTATTCTATAAAAACTGAATTTACATAACTTTTTTTTTTACATAATTTTCCATAGATAGAGAACAGAGAATTTCCATTAATTATAATGTTTATCTTGTTGATACTGAAGTAATGCTTTTGAATGGTGTTTAGTAATCTCATAACCTTTTGAATTATTTTTTTAATAATCTTGTTATTTCTAAAGATTTTATTTATGTGTGATTTTTAATGCTTTGGTTAATGCCACTCTGTTGTGTGTTCATCTCCTGTATATTTCTGTTAATAAAGAAACATTCATATAAATGGTTATATCACAGTGTTCACAAAATGCTGTAAAATCATACAACCTTTAAACACAGTTTTTGGTCTGAACCTGCTGTTGTGATTATTTATGTTTTTGTGTTATCCTCTTGTACGTTTGTGTGCAGTACATTTGTGAGTAATTCTGCTGTATATTTGTATGGCAGGAGCAGGACA